>PVLC010004929.1:35312-80705 GCA_004027655.1 Graphiurus murinus | reverse complement strand
GCAGCTCAATTCACAATAGCCAAACTATGGAAGCAGCCAAGATGTCCATCCACAGATGAATGGATTACAAAACTATGGGATATGTACACAATGGAATTTTACTCAGCCATAAAGAAGAATAAAATCATGTTCTTTGCAGGGAAATGGATGCAACTGGAAAACATTATGTTAAGTGAGATTAGCCAGTCACAAAGAGTAAAGAAACATATGTTCTTCCTAATATGCAGATGTTAGGGAGAAGATGGGACATAGGATGAAAAGGAGAGATCCTCGATAAGCAAAGAAGTTGATTTAATTGTAGTGGATGCATGGGGCAGAGGGACATCCTAAAAGGCACATGATGTACTTACACAATCATATCAAGGTCACTCACTGAAGTGAACCTGAGGGGGATGGAGGGGGAGGGAATGGGGTGGGAATTGGGGAAGGGGTCAAATGAGAATTGTGTGCAAATATGTTGTTAACAACTTGTACTTAACAAAGATGTATGCTATATTGCAGAATTACTACAATAAAAAAATAAATTAAAAAAAAAAAGACTGGAAGCCAGAAGGATTCAGGGCTCAGACCCACTTTCTATAACAACCCTCTCTCTTGGAAAGTAACTTTCTCCTCAAGATCAGCACTAATCCCTTCCAAGGGCGGTGTCCCCAGTGACCTAATACACCCGCTTCTTAAGGCTTTTACCACCTCTTAATATCAACACACTGGCAACCAAGCTTCTAAGACACAAACCTTTAGGGGACAAACCAAATTCAAACCATAGCAAATCCCTTTGGTAGATGAATGCCACTTTCATCAGCCCTCTGTCTAGTTGCTCTTCAGGAGAACTCCCACCTTTGCCTTGTCATACATCCAGACCCAGTGACAATGAATCTGGGCTAGTGACTGTACCAGAGAGGTCACACATCCCAGAAGTACTAACAATCTTCCACAATTTCCTAATAGTCCAAGCATTAGATAGTCCTTAGATATTAGATCTAAGAAAGAACATTTCTCATTGAATATGATCTTTCTTTGATAAGTCAAGTTTTAGGGGGGAATCATGAGAACTTGATAAGTCAATTTTTTTGGGGGGGAAAGGGGATGAGGCACAAGAACTATTTAATATACAGGTTGCAAACTGCTGACCAAATCTAGCCTGTAGCCCTATTTTGTCTGGCAAATACAAGTTCATTTTTTAAATTGGTCACAGCATTTTTAATATGAGTTTCCATATAAAGACTCAGATTAGCTGTTTTGTAAAGATGGCTCCATTCCTCGTCTTTTGAGGAACCTCCATCCCGATCTCCATAATGGTTGTACTAATTTGCAATTCCATCAACAGTGTATAAGTGTTCACTTTCCCCACCTCCTCGCCAGCATTTGTTATTATTTGTATTCTTGATGATTGCCATTCTAACTGGAGATGAAATCTCAGTGTAGCTTTGATTTGCATTTCCCTGATGACTAGAGCACTTTTCCCCCACATATTTGTTAGCCATTTGTTTTCCTTCTTTTGAGAAATGTCTGTTCTGTTCATTTGCCCATCCATTTATTTATTGGGTTATTTGTGAGTGGTTTTTTTAGTTCTTTATGTATAATCCAGCTATACCACTTCTCAGTACTTATCCAAAAGAATTATAGTCAGAATATTATAATAATACATGCATGCCCCTGTTTATAACACCACAATTCACAATAACTGGGTTATGAAACCAGACTAGGTGTCCATCAATAGATAAAAATGTGACACACATGATGAAGTCTTATTCAGTCATAAAGAATGAAATATGTCATTTGTGAGAAATGAACAGCACTAGAGATTAGCATACTAATAAAATAAGCCAGATCCAGAATGTCAAGGGTCATAGGTTTTCTCTCATATGTGGACACTAGAGAGAAAAAAAGGAATAAAGAAGGGATATCATGAAAACAAAAAGGAAACTGGTTGAGTAGAGGAAGGTCTTAGGGGGAGGTAGGAGGGGAAAAAGTAGAAAATGAAATCAACCAAGTTATCTTCTGTGTGTGTACAAATAGATCACAGTAAATCCCACTATTATGTAAAATTACAGTGCACTTTTTTTGGGTACTGGGAATTGAACCCAGGGACATTCTATGTCCAAGCTATAGCCCCCAGCCCTTTGTATTTTTTGTTTCAAAACAGGGAGTCCCTAGGTTTTCTGAGTCTTGCTACGTTGCTAAAGTGTCTTTGAGCCTGCGATCCTCCTGTCTCAGCCTCCCAAGTTCCAGGATTACAGGTGTGAGCTACCATTCCCGGCTATAATGCATTCATTAAAAAAAGAAAGAAAGAAAGAAAAAAGAGTGGGCTTGCATTCTCACATGGCAGCCTCCGATGGGACCTGAGCTCCCTTTGGACAGACATGCATTTCTAGTTTCCTCAGTCACTGTCATCTCTGCATTTTTGCAGAAACCCCATGCCACTTACTTATGTTACCTGCCTGGCCCTGGAGTTAATAATCCCTTGACCTTCCCACAGCCAATAATTACCAAATCAATCCTACGGTGTACCCAGCTCCGTGACTTAGAATATTTCATTTTAAATTCCTTCAGCATAAAGGAACATGCATTCTTACTGGGAAATAAATTAAGATTTATATAGAGGAATTAATTCAAGAACATAAAAAAAAACTGAGTAATGCACATTTCATTGAGCTTTTACTGACTGCCTGTCACGAATGATTCAGGGTTGAATAAGACGAAGTACCTGCCCATAAAAAGCACGCAGTCTCATGAAGAAGATGCATAAGAGCGCCAACAAGGTTTTAATGTGGCATGTGTGTCTATCTAGACTTATCAAAAATATAAATGAGAAGCTTATCAGAATAATTTCTCCTATCTCCCTCAAGTCTAATATGTACTCACTGTGGCTACCTTGTAGACAAAAGATTATGTAATTTCAAACATTTTATCAGGGGACTTAGAAAGCTCACAGGAGTGGGTTGTGGTGGTGCATGCCTATAATCCCAGTAGTTGGGAAACTGAGACAGGAAGATTGCAGGTTCAAGCCCAGCCTTGGCAACTTAGTGAGACTCTCAGAAACCTAGAGATATCCTGTTTCAAAAGAAAAATTTTAAAAAGAGCTGTGAGTATAGCTTGTAGATAGAATGCCTCTGGGTTCAGTCTCCAGTATCACACACACACACACACACACACACACACACACACACACACACATACACACACACACACAAATAAATAAATAAGATAATGACACAAACCTCAAGCAAGATAAATACCAAAATCACACACACACACACACACACACACACACACCTAGGTATATCATTTGAAAGATAATCTTCCAAATAGATTTAGATGTCTTTTCCTAAGCTATTCAGGTCAGAAAACAATGAAATGACATCTTTAAAATTCTCACAGAAAAAAAAAAAATCTGTCAACCCCAGGATTCTGAGTCCAAGAAAAATATTTTTTGAAATTAAAGGCAACGTCATGAGTTTTCCAGACCAAAATAATGACCTTGAGAACGCATTATAGCAGACCTGTGCTATAAGAAATAGTAAATGCCATTCTCAAAGGAGCACAAATATGATAATGAGAAAAACTTGTATCTGCATAAAGAAGTGAAGATTTCCAGGAATCATTGAAAGGCTGGTCAATATAAATATATTTCATTTTAACCACTCTAAAGATAATTGACCATTTAAAGCAATAATAGTTGTAAGGTATTATGTGCTTATAGCACATGTAAAAGTTAAACATGTGACAACAATAAAGCAAAAGACAGGAGAGACAATACTGGTTTCAGGCTCTCTTATGTGTGTTGTGTGAAGATAGGTACGCCATGGTCAAGATGCTAGAAACCCAGGGTAAAGAGAAATCATGAAGGCAGACAGAGAAAAGAAGAAACATGTACAGAAAGCCAAAATGAGGAGTTATATAAAAGCAAGAAGTTAGACACACAAAGTTCAAATATTATTTTATCTGAGACAGTATATCAGAATGTGGACAGGATAACTCATAAATAAGTCATTGGACACGTTCTGGTTGTTAAGATGGATAATAGATTCATAGATGTTTAATTATGCACTATAGTTTGCAAGTAATATATAAAAATCTTTTGCAGCTGGGCATGGCGGTGCATGCCTATAATCCCTGTACTTAAGAGGCTGAGGCAGGAGGATTACAGTTTGAGGCCAGCCTCGGCAACTTGGTGAGGTCTCTCAGTATCCTCACAAGGCCCTGTTTCAAAATTAAAAAAAAAAAAAAAAGCTTGGATGTAGAGTTCAACCTCCAGTACCTACCCCCCAAATTATTTTCTATATATTCAATTTTAAGATTAAAATTAAATATTAAAAACTTAAGGTTGTTTAATTTCATGCCTTTCGCCAAAGAAATCTGTTCTGAAAAGCCGGCCTGAAGTATGAGGGGTGGACTTTACCAGACACTGCAAAAAAGACTTGAAATCTCAGTTTAGGCCGTATGCTTCTGATTGCAAAGCCACCTAAAGGCAATGTCAACATCCGTGACTTTTCAAAAATCAAGTGGTAGTGGGAGTCGGGGGAGGGGGGCGAAGCGGCAGTGTTGTCTTTTGTGATGTTCAAAAAACGAAAAAAATGGTGTGCATCTATCTCACAGTCTCCTGGAGGCATGGGAACACCCCTTTAGGAGTACTTTAATTTTTCATAGGTTCTGAAAATCATTTGAGAATATTATCCCTGTTCCAGGTCATCACTCTAAGACTTCTTGGCACCAGGAAAAACAATGAGCTAGCTCTTTATTTAAATTAGGTAATCACAAGAATGCACCAGGAAGGCAGAAAAGCGTCTGGCTGCAGATGAAATTGGCTTAATGAAGGAACTAGAATAATAGAGTCAGGCTTCTGTCTGGCCCTTCCTTGAATGACAGACCATTGAGGTTAATTGGATGAATCGCAAGTGTTTTCTTCCCCCTTTAATCACAAGTGCACGGGGGAGCCCAAAGAGAAAGCAGCCTTCCTTGGAGCGAG
The DNA here is from genome assembly GCA_004027655.1 of Graphiurus murinus. Lineage (NCBI taxonomy): Eukaryota > Metazoa > Chordata > Mammalia > Rodentia > Gliridae > Graphiurus > Graphiurus murinus. The sequence goes on along the minus strand of PVLC010004929.1, from coordinate 75,736 downwards.
CCCCAGTTTGAAGCCCTTGATTATGTTTGTGTTTTCATGGGGCCGGAGAGAACTGAACAGCCAAATAAAACCAAGTATCAGCAGAACACAGTGGTATTTGTTCTGAGCTTGGCTGTAGGCTTTTCTGTCTGGGAGAGCGGATGAGCTTAGACGGTGTCTTCTACATCATGTTGTAAAAAGTCCACCGTGAGGACACTCACATGTCTACCCAAGGAGAATAGCAGCCAGGAATCACCAACACTAAAGGACTACCAACAATTAACCATTTTCTAGGTCTAGAAATTAAGTGGTAAAGGTTTTTTGGATGTGCTGGTTATATGCACCTGTGTGTATACGTGTATACATATATACACATTTGTACATGAGTATGTGTAAACACATAGTTTATATAAGTACACGTATGCACATAAACAGTTGTTTATGTCTTCCAGAAAACCAGCATTCATATGGGTATATATGTATTTATATAAAATATGTACTTATGCATATGCATGCATATATGTGTATATGTGAACACATATATATGTATTTATATTAAATGTGTATTTATACACATTAACTCACGTGCCAACACATGTGTTTATGCATACATACATGAGAACATATGTTTTTCGCATGCATATATTTATTCATATACATATTTGTGTTTATACATATATGCATACACAACGGCACATATTATATATCATATGTATGCGTGTATATTTACACGTAATGACTATATATGTCTACATATAAGTATATATGTATGTAGACACTCCCACTTTAAATGATGAGGATACCTGAATCTGTCAGTAATTGGTCATCATTGTAGGCAAGCCCTATGGATCGTAGTTTCTTAAGTTGTTATATTCACTTAGGGGACAGTTAATGTGTGTTCAATATATGCAGGTATGGTACCATGCCAAGTTATAAAAATGTGAACCAGATAATTGCACTTAAGATTCTTCACAGCCTGCCAAGGAGATGGCAAAGAAAATAATTTAAAAATAATACTTTTGTGTGTGTGGCGGTGGTACTGGGGATGGAACCCAGGGACATTCTACCTCTGAGCTACGCCCCCACCCCTATTTTATTCTTTTATTTTGAAACAGGGTTTCCCTAAGTTGCAGAGACTGGCCGAGAATTTGTACGCCTCCTGTCTCAGCCTCCCAAGTATTGGGATTACAAGTGTGCGGCACCACACCTGGCCAAAAAACAAACAAAAAGAATACTTTTGACTCGACTATAACTTGTCTTTTATTATCTGATAGCGCTTTTTTCGGTTTGTAAGTTTTTGACTCAGCTTTTCACTTGTATGGTGTCTGTTGCCCCATCAGACTGTCAGCTCCTTGAGGGCAGGAACACACCTGTTTGGCCAACAATTATGTCTCCAGCTCCCTGGCCATCACAGCCAGTAAGGACGCATAAATTTTGCCTGTGGAAGTGTGCACAGCAGATAATGGGAGACAATGTAATTAACTCAAACCATGGGGTCCAGGACCGCTGTACACAGGGAATGATGTCTGGGTAGAGTGTCAGCGGTGCATAGGAGTTTTCAAGGGGGAAAATGTGAAGATGAGTTTTCAAGGCCAAGGATAGATTATATGTCCCAGGAAGTACATGGAAGAGAGAACTTCCTCACCTACTTTAAAAACCTGCAGATTATGGTGCCTTCCAACTCTAAATTTCATAAGTTTAATCCTAACATGATAAATAGTTCTGTTCGCGAGGCTGCATTTCATATAAGCCTATTTATTTCATCACCAAAGGGCATTGAGTCACTCTGAACTTTGCAGTCCCTCACTTAAGAAAATCTGTCCATCCATGATAATGTGTGAATTAATGGGTTTTTTTCTTTCTCCTTTCTATTGCCATTTTTATAACTGAATATTTCATGGAATCCTTTCATGCTGAGGTTTGAGTAACCAGTAAGCAAGAATCCTTTGAGAACCAATGTAAAGAAACTGTGCTAGAATGCAGAGGGAGGAAGTTTACATAACTTACAAGGTTCTTACAACTGGTTCATCTGAAACATCAGCTAAGAAAATGAAAACAATTAAGTAGATATTATGTTGGATGTAATATGTTGGGCATATGATCTCAATGAAAACATACTATGGAAAAAGCATATTTGATGCCCATTTTGCTGATGAGCAAATTGTCCATCAAAGATATTAAATCATTTGCCTAAGGTCAAGCAATAGCTAAGTGATAGAGATACGATTTTAAAAGTGAATTTGTCCTTGAAGCCTATACTTTCTTAAGCCATATATAAGCTTAATCCTAACATGTGCCAGGGTGTCTAATGAGTGGGCTATAAATAGACCAGCGTTTCTTTCTTTCTTCCTCCTTACGGTGAAATTATCCTACAGGCTCCACCCTTAACTTTTTAAAATATACTTTTATCGGTTCATTGTAGTCTCACATCATAATATAGTTCACAGTGATGGGGACATGCATGCTCACAGCACTTGCTGAGCTCCCCCTCCCCACTCCTTCCCCTTCCCCATACAGGATATTGAAATTGGCATTAATAATTTCACATATGTATATCACATCAGTGGAAGTGTTTCCTTCACCCAATTCCCCCTCCCTGCCCCCTCCATTGCTCCCCTGGGGTTTCTCCTCCATTATCGAATGTCCCTCCTGTATCCTGATTTCTCCCTAGCTTCCACACCTATGAGAGAAAACATATGACCCTTCACTTTCTGTGACTGGCTAATCTCAAGTAGACCAGTGTTTCTAGAACTGTCTTCCCTGGTTCCCCTTCCGTAGGAAGCACACAGCGGTGTGATACTCTTGGGATAAACACAGGTGAGACCCTTAAACAGATTGTGTTATTACAAGGCTTAACAGAACCTTCCATAGGCTTGTGAGCATTGTACTTTCCCAAGCAGAAGAGAACACGTATTTACTTTGCAAACTTCTTTAGACTATGCAACTCTTTTTGTTTTCCCTCTTGGCAATCCACTTGAAGCCCCTCAGAACCAGGCTCAGGAAGGCAAGCTGGGAAATACTGACACAGATAATAAATACCACTTCACAGACCTAAGGGATCTGTTAGTTTGAGTTCAGCCTCAATTAGGTCTGAACTACTTATAACTTGACCATGTTCTCATCCCATCCTTGTGGGATTTTGTGGGTTGTTATTGCTTTTGTTTTATTTTTTTGTATATTCTTTTCTTTCTGTCTCAAATGCCTCCTCTTTGCCCCACCCCCCTGCCTTCTTAGACAACCAGCATTCCTTTGGTGTCTCTTCTGTTGATTTGAACACTAGCTTCTTTCAACTTCCCGGTAGCTCTTATACATGATTCTGCTATAGCTTTTTTTTTTTTTTTCTTTGTGGTAGTGGTAGTGGGGATTAAACCCCAGGGGCGTTCTACTTCCAAGCTAAACCCCACGCTCTATTTTATTTTTTTAGAGACAGAGTCTCACTAAGGTACTGAGAGTCTAGCTAAGCTGCTGAAGCTGGCCGTGAACCTGCGATCCTCCTGTCTCAGCCACCCAAGTACTGGGATTACAGGCATGTCCCACCATGTCCAGCTCTGTTATATCTTTTATCACTTTGAATTTTAAGATTCCCTTTACTTTCTACCACCCCACTAGCTGAAACTGCATTGAGCTCGGGGGACTAGGTTTTTCAGTGTGGAGATCCCCACCACCCAGCACAATGAATGACAAGCACGTGGTAGGGACGACAGGCACGCTGCAGGAACTCATCACCTGCTGAATGAATGGCTGAAGGAGCCCATCCGCTTCGTGGGTTTGGCAGTGTGTGGGTTCCATGCATTTCAATCGCTGCATTGAAGGGAGCTTGTGGAGAGCCTTACATTCAGGGCTCTGACATTCTTACCTTGTCATGTAGGCAGTGTGAAGCCTTTAAAAGATTTCGAGTGGGAAATTTGAATAAGGTATTTTAAAATGGCATTTCGAGAAGATGAATCGGGGAGGCCGGTCTGCAGACAAGATGCCTGTGAAGAAGCATTGCAGCCTGCAGGCATTAGGTAGTGATGGCGAAGATCACCCTTCTGGCTTACTTATGGAATTGGCTTTAAGTGGGTGACGAAGTGAGAGTTTGTGGTGTATTTCATTCAAAATGCAGACACCATTATGGAGCAGTGTACGGGATAGAAGGATGAAAAATGCATATTCCTCATTTGCCAGAGTCTCATGAGGAAGATCAATCCCCAATATACATAAATAATAAAATATGGCAAACTGTTAAGAATATTATGTCATGGTACAAAAAAAATGTGGAAGAACTGGGAAAACAATGAAAATTTCAAATGAAGAGGTTAGAAAGGAGGGAGAGCTTGACTGTGGCCTTATGAGATAGATAGAATTCCCACTTGGACACTAAGAATGACCCTTCTCTATTCACTCTCCGTCAATGTCCTTGGTCCAGGCTGGTTCAGATTGACTCCTTCCTTTCTGGGGTCATGTGTTTTCTGCCTGAGAAAGTGAGGGGGTTCTTTGACTCCCATACTTTATTCAAGAATTTCAGACCTAGGGCCAACTGTCCCTCAAAGTCTTCCAGTTATAGTGTTTGTATGTGAAAGTAAATACATATGTGAAATTATTGGCATGGCTCTGTTCCCCCAGTGGGGACACTGTGCATCAGACCTCTTTGATCATCATAAACCCTACTAGGACTGAGATTATTGTTCCCATTTTATAGATAGAGAAACTTTAGGCTCAGAGCAATTAACGTACTTATTAAATTCCAGTCTTGGGTCAGCTCAATATGGAAAGACCCCGATTCACACAGATATACCATTTCAAAGGGAGCAGTTTCTCCACTAACCTACCTCATCCTCTTCGACAGTCTTCAGCTGGACAAAGGTGACTACTGATGCTTTGTTCTCAGGTCTTCAGGAGAGTAATTGACTCAGATAGCACATACATGTGTGCATGCTATTTCATATTGGTGAGGTTAGCTGGGCATGGTGGCGCACGCCTGTAATCCCAGTACTTGGAAGGCTGAGACCGGAGGATCACAGGTTTGAGACCAGCCTCAGCAACTTAGCAAAATTTCTAGCAACCTAGCAAAATTCTGTTTCAGAACAAACAACGAAAAAATAGAAAGGGCTAGGGGTATAGCTTGGAGGTAGAACACCCTTGGGATCAATTCCCAGTAATATACATACACACACAAACACACACACACTCTTTCTCTCTCTCTTTATATGTCTGTGTGTGTGTGTGTGTGTGTGTGTGTGTATGTATATATATATATATGAGGTTGATAATAAACCTCATATATATTTATTTATTATTAACCTCATATATATTTAGAAAGAGAATATATATTATATATCTCTCTATATACACACATATATCTATATATGTGTATGAATTCTGTAAGTAGTCCATACAATGGGCATTGTTAATCTCCTCAGCTGAAACATCATCCCCAGGGTCTTTCTGGCCTTCTGATCTTTTGAATACACACACACACACACACACACACACACACACATATATGAGATTAGTGAGAAATGCATATATTTCTTGATTCAAGTGTCACATCCCATTTTTTTTTTTAATCCTTAGCATTGATTTCCAGGCAAATTCACTACCTTGAAATCTACTGAGCTGGAGTTAGAGGTGGAAAGATGAGGGAGAAATGCTAATACACTATTGCTTTATTCATCCCCAGAAATACTGGGACTTGGGTCATATCTTGCTAGCTACCAGACATGTGTAGCTACAGATTCTCAGTGGCGATTATGTCCCCTACTTCCAGGGGCTGGAAAGATAGGTCAGCAAGGGCTCTACCACTGGGCATCTCAGGCAGGGTCTCCAAAAGATGGTTTCTTATCATCAGGGCCTTATACCCTCCTCTTGGCCAGATTGTTTTTTCTTATCTATATCTTTTCTGTAGCAGCTTGACATCCACACAGTTGGGTCTCTATCCCTAGACATCTGGTTTCAGAGCCTTATATGATTACGGTGAAAGGAAGAAGCAAAAGAGAAGATAGAGCCTGTCAAAATCCTAATTGGTTCACCCCTTTTCAAAGGGAGTGCCTCTGAGATGGCCTCATTTATTTCTCATTTCTGCGGAAGTACAAGTGTTGCTTAAAGTTAGTCTTTGCTTGGGATCTCATCGTGCTGAGGAGCTTGAACTCATAAGAGTGAGTCTTAGGCCTATCACCGAGGGTTAAGGTTCTGAAGAGGAAAGAAGTTAGGCCTGCTCGAAGGTTGTCCTGCAGGGTTGGAGGGAACCGGAGACCTAATCCCTTAATGATTTTGCCGTAAACCACATGCAGAAGGGATGGGGTACCAGTGCCCTCTTGCCACCACACTCTGGTTGTAGAGTACATATCCTTTAGTAACAGTGGAGGGGGCATTTTATAAACCTTATTTTTGTTTTAAATTTTATTTTTTTAAATTGATGCATTGTAATCATACATCTTTGTTAGATACAAGCTGATAAAGGGATATATGCACACATTTCTCACTTGACCCTTCCCCAATTCCCGTCCCACTCCCTTGCCCTCCCTCCTTCTCAGGTTCAGATTAGGGATTGACTTTGATATGTTTGTGAAAGTACATCATGTGCATTAGGGTGTCCCCCCATCACCTTCAGTTAAGTCAACTTTGCTCACCTAAGGTTTCTCCTTCTTCATCTGGAATCCCTCTTATGCCCTATTTTCTCCTTAGCTTATTAGGGAGAGCATGTGGTTTTTTACTTTTTGTGACTGACTGATCTTACTTAACATAATGTTTTCCAGTTCCATCCATTTCCCTGCAAATGACATGATTTTGTTCTTCTTTATGGCTGAGTAAAATTCCATTGTGTACATATCCCATAGTTTTAAACTTTAATTTTGGACAAAAAGTGTGGCAAATTAAAGATTTCCAACTCTGTGTCTTGCTGGCTTGTTACCATGGCCAGTCACCTGACCTCAGCACTTAAATGTGCCATCTATAAACCAGGAACAATGATTCCTACCTCGGTCCCTCGTAGGCTTCTGATGACCATCCAGTGTGCATTGGCACTTTTTGCAACTCACATACACTAACTTTTTTTTTCATAATCTATTAGAACATTGCGATATATATCACAGTGCGGTTCTGTGTGCTAAAAACAGACATGCGCACAGCTCTTTGTGTAGTCCTTCCACGTTCCACCCTGCTCCCCCTTGCTCCCTGCCTGCATGAGTTAGTGAGATTGGCGATAATACATTCACAAATTGCTGTAGTATTCGTTGAACTGTTTTCTTTCCAGCCCTCCCTCTTCTCTCTACTTTTCACACCTAACAACATCCTTCATCTACTCTACTTATCAATCATCAATCTTTGCGTTAAAGTCCCTATGAGTTCCTATATGAGTCCCTATGTCTCTCTGTCTCTCTGTCTCTCTGTCTCTCTGTCTCTCTCTCTCTCTCTCTCTCTCTCTCTCTCATTCTCCCTTTTGCTCTGTCCTGTGCTGGGGATTGAACCCAAGGGCATTCTACCTCCAAGCCACATCACCAGCCCTATTTTATTTGGAGACAGGGTCTTGCTAAGTTGCTTGCATAATGTTTCTTATTACTATCTTTAGATTTACTGAGCTAACCTACTGTTGCTTTATTTGTCCTCCAGAAACAGTGGAACTTGGGTCCTGTCTTTGAGTCACCAGATGTGCTGCTGCTCTGCAGTGACAATGGTACCCCCAGTTTCCAGCTAGAGATGGGACGGATTTTATCATGACCATCCTTCTCTCTTGTAAAAATGACAAGCCTGCATTGGAATTCTGTAATTAGTCCCTACAATGAGCTCTGTTAATCTCCTTAGCTGAAACATCGTCCCTGGGGGCTTGCTGGCCCTCTGATCTTTGGAATCCTTCCCCACAGGAAGAGCTTGCAGAAGCCAGCTCAGTGTGTCCTAAGAGTGACTACAGAGCTTTCCCAGCAAGGTGCAGAGAGCTGCCCTAATGCACAGCTCAAGTGACTTTGGAACTGATAGAAACCACCCTCCATGCCTGGCCTGGAAAGTCCTCCATTTCTCTGTTCACCTGACCTCTTCACTTCTCTTTTCTCTTGGTGGAAAGTTTTCAGCCCCAAGCAAACACAGTGAGCTAGCCCTGGGTAAACGTGCATGGCTTAATCTGAGCACTGGCCTTGCATGGGAAATGTTCTTTTCCCATTCCAGTTGACAAATGCTTGCAGTTCACTCCCTGTAAATGTTTGTGCTGGATGCGTGTCCCCGGCCTCTGCTTCCCAGGTGCTGGGTCGTCACCAGCTCGGCACTCTGAGCCTTCACTCTGAGAGATTCTGGCTCAGTCGCTGCACTGGATCAGGTCATCAAGTCAGCCTGAGCTGAAACGGCTGAATCTAAGAATTGCATGTGCGGATTGTTTTTATAAGCCGATGTCCTGGAACCAAATTCTGAAAACCAAATGTGGAGCAGCCAGGTTCATAGTTAAGGCCACAATGGAATCCCGATTCCTGAGATGCAAAGGATAATCCTAACCCCTACCTGCTGCGCCCTGAGTGGGACATGCTGCTTCTTGAGTTGTGTAGACATAATTTTTCTTAAACCACATTCTTGGGCTTGCTGTCCACTGGCAAGGTCAGGAGGAGCACGGTTCATCTGCTGGGTGAGTCCTAGCTGAGTAATAGCCAAAACTGGAGAAGGTGAATGTTTTTTGTTGTTGTTTTGTTTTTAATTTTCCTACCTTGCACAAAAAACAGAAAACTTTCAAGGCATAGCTCAGATGTTCAAGACAAACATGCACCGATTTCAGTTGGGAAATCTCTGGTTTTGCAAGCATAAGAACTGTCACTGTGTTAACCAGGGAAGCCGCATTTGAAACTCTTGAAAAGCCAGAATAGTGGAGCAACTACCCCTGCCAATTTCCAGGCACTTTTGGTGTGACGGGGCACTTGCTATGGCTGTAATCCACAACTGAGACCTATTAGTGGGAACATCTGCACCCAGCACAATGTCTCAGATTCCACATGAGGGGCCTTAGCTTTTCTGGGGCTTCTGAAATCTCTGAGCACTTGAATCTCTTTTCTGCTGGGCTATCCACTTCAGCCTTTCTCTTCTCATTTCATCTAGAGAACTGACATGTATTGAGATTCCCTTTAAGCTGTGGGGCTAGGGGTGTAGTGGTACATGCCTGTAATTCCAGTGCTTAGGAGGCTGAGGCAGGAGGATTACAGGTTTGAAGCCTGCCTCAACGACTTAGCAAGACCCTTAGCAACTTAGTTTGACTCTTTTTCAAAATAAAAAATAAAAAGGGATGGAGGTATATATCTCAGGGGTAGTTGCCCTTGGCTCCAATTCCTAGTACCGCCCCCCCCCCCCAATGTGGACCTGTTTTGTTCACGGTTGGTGACATGAATGAGCCAAAATCTTAGAACTGACCACTTTGTACCTAGTTAACTTTACAGAGAGGAGAAAAAAATCCACAACCAGAGGCTGCCCTCTAACCAGAGCCTGGAAACCCAAGGACCCTGACATTCCAGGATTTGGTGAAGCCCCTTTATGTGTATACAAGACACACATGGAGCCTGGATTTTACCCGTTCTTTACCAGGGCAAGTTACCCTTTAAAAGAAAAATCCCTTTCTTATAGATGCAAGAGGGAGTCTATTATGGCTCAAGGCAAGAAGAATAATGTGTACAGAGAAACCCTTCTAATTTAGTGAGTCATTCATCTCTCAGTACATCATCTCTTCATTCCAGGCAGAGTTTTAATCAGAGGTGAAACGTATTCACAGGGACACTCATCTCATTTTTCATCCGTGAACTCACCTGCTGAGGAATACTTAGGATTTTTCTCTCTGTCCAGCTCCTGGGAGTTCTTCTAATCAGAGATAAGGAGCTGAGTCTTCTAATCATTACTTTTATTGATATTATCAGATCTCAATGTTCTGGAAATGTTGGGTTTTTCTGCCTCCTGAGTACTAAGCTGACATATAAATAAAGGACCCCATTGAATCCCAGTAAACTAAAGGGTGTACTGCACAATAAATAGGAATCAGCTGAGTTGCCTACATGATCACTGGCATTAAATGCCACTCCTGATGCTGGGACCAGTTCCCTTGGGTAACAGCAAGACTTCAGATAGATGCCAAGAGCTGTGAGCAATGGAAATGTGAAATATAAGCAATCCACGTTTTCCTGGGCTAATGGGATTCCAAGTAAATGTGTCGAGTTGACAGGTTATTTATCAAACTATAGGCCTGGTTTTAGTTTCAATCAAGTATCCAGATACAGGGTTTGTGCTTGTAGCAATGATTCTGAGAGGACACAATCATGGTCCACTCGAACCAGAGAGGCCTTTGAAAACCAATTCATCCCAGACCCTCATTTTACAGATGAGTTTTGGGGTGTGCTTAGGTTCATGTAGCAAGAGAAGTGGCAGAGTTGAGACTAGAACCCAACAATGTACCAATAAAAGTATTAAAAAAAAAAACTTATGAAAAGCTAAAGAAACAGCCTATGAGAAAAACAGGAAAGAGGTAGAAAAGAAGAATAGTTTCAGGGCAATGGGGAAAAAAGTTATATCTCAGAAGGAAAGCTGGTTTGACACAATGACAAACTTGAAATTAAGTATCCATAGAATTCATTAAGATATATTTCCAGAAATATATGGTAGTCAGCTTTCTATTACTGTATCAAATGCCTGAGATAAGTCAATTTAATAGGAAGAAAGGTTTATTTTTGCTCAGTTTTAGAGGCTTCAGTCGCTGGTCAGTTGGCTGTGTTGCTTTTGGATGAGCAGCAAGGCCGTCCATTATGATGGGGAACACACAGTAGAGCAAAGCTGCTCACTCCATGGTGGCTGGGAGCAAAAAGAGAGAGGAAGAGACCCACATGCTACAATTCCTTTCAAGGTAGCACCCCCCAGGACCTAAAACATCCCACAAGGCCGCAACTCCCAATAGCTCCAAGATGGGAACCAAGCCTTTAACACATGGGCCTTTGGGGGTCATTCCAGATGCAAACTATAGCAAACAATCCCCAAAGTTCCCACCTGTCTCCTAAAAGACATCCTTAGATATAAGGTTAAGAACCCCCTGATTTACCAAAATGGGAAGATCCAGTTAAGTCACTGTGTGCATGTATTTTTCTAACACTCTGTACCCCAGTATGATGTAAATTTACAATGCACCCAACCAAAAAAAAAAAAAGTACTAAGGATGGACAGACTTCACTTGTCTTTGTCCAAATCAAGCATCAGTTGGTTAATGGCTGCAAGATTCTTTAACCTCAGTTTCCTTTCACAGTGAGGAGAACATTTCTGTGCTTGCCTTCCCCTGCTTCTTGAAGATACAGTACAGATACAAAATCAGGCACGAGAGAGAAGGTTTGGAATAAAAGCAGCCTAGTTATTCACTGTTATATTTATTTTTTCAATGCATTCCACAGTGTCCTTTGAAAGTGCATGCTTTTCTCCTAAATCAGTGAACTTTGAAAAGTAAGCAAAGTAATTTTTATCTTCTGTTACCAGCCAAACTTGCCAGGTCACCTTTAGGTTTGGTCTTTCTCCAGGATCCACAGAAACCTTTTGATGTTAATTTTTTGATTTATGTTCTGTCTCCCCTTGGCATTGAAAGTGCTCTCCTTGACCAAACTATGCTCCGTGATTGGGTCTAAATTGGAAGAAAGATAATCCTAAAATAAAGCAACATGATTAAAAAAATGTATAGTAGAAGTATAGAATAAAAGTCAAGTTTTGCAACCCCTGAAGCTCAATTGCCTGGGCGATGAGGGTCAAAATTTGGATAACAGCCAAATTTGGTGGCACACACCTATAATCTCAGTGCCTGGGAGGCTGAGATAGGAGGATGACAGGTTCGAGACAGCCTCAGCAAAGTAGTGCGACTCTCAGCAACCTAGCAAAACCCTATTTCCAAAAGAAAAATAAAAAGTTCTGGGTAGGTAGCTTGGAGGTATAATGCCCCTTAGTAAAACAAACAAACAAAAAACTTGGATAACTTGGGTGCAGGCAGGAAGTCAAGGAAAACACAGGAGGAGAAGATCAATGAGTAAGAAAGAGAAAGCAGAATTTGATCTGAGTTAAACACTGATATGAAATATGAAGCCAGGAAAAAAAAAATCATGTGTCTGAAGGGTAGACAGAGTCAGGTCAACATGATCAGTGCTATACTGGGAAGCCTAGACCTAAACTCCAACAATAATAATCTTGTATATAAAACATTTTTTATTCAAAAGGGCAATCATTTCACCCTGCCTACACAGGCACACACTTGCACATATACATACACTCTTTGTTGTTAACCTTTTATCTCCAGTGACAAAAAAACATCAAATCTAACACTTTTGAATCCAAAATAAGAGCATGACAAGCCATCTTACAGACTGGTGGGAGAACTAGCAATGTGTGTGTGCTCTACTCGTAACGGGAACTGAATTGTGTTCATCTGGGGATATTTACAGCTGGAGAACCCATGGGCTGAGCACTAAACATTGTGCCTGGCACATACGTGCTTCCTAGAGGCTGGTTACTACTATTCTCAAAGGTCATTTATTTCTTATCAAGACTTAGCAATGTAGGTATTATGGCTTTTAAACCATGAGCAAACAGACCCAGAAGTTAAGTAATTTGCCCCAGAGATCACACAGTGGAGGAACAAAAACTAGAGTCTATTTTTTTTTTTCTCCTCCAGACCAGGTGCTTGGGCACCATGTTTTTCTGCTGTACTTGAGGCCCTGCGTGGGGTTCTTCATAGTTTATGCAGGAGTCTCACTGGCCTTCCTAAGCAAGGAAAGGAACACTGCTGTTCACATTGCCGCCAATTTTTTCCTTTTGGTTTACCACCAAAGAATATGTGTGGATGACTTCACAGAGAGAGAAACTCTGTGTTCTGAAGACCCTTGAGATGGAACACACCAAGCTTTCTTTTAGTTAGTGTTTGTCTTTTGCTTTTTTTTTTTTTTTTAAGAAAAACCTAATAATTGTTTTTAAAAACATTGGCTTAGCAATTTGCACAGCGCATCCCTGGACCATATTTTAGGAAGTGGAGCAATCACTTAGATGTTCAATTATCCAAAGCCAGAAAAGAGCCCAGGAAGCATGCACAAACCAGGCCCATCCCGAGGTTCCCCCTCTGCAGACAGCAAGGGTGGAAGCAGGGGACACACACTGCAAAAAGCCAGGCAGCACCAGCCTCGTTCCTCTGACTTGGCCACCTGATCCAGGCTAGACACCTCCTCAGCCAGCTGCACAAAGGCAGCAAGTGGAGTGGAGCCACAGGCAAGAGCACACTCGGTCATTTGCATCTGCAAAAAGAGATGCCGTGAATCTGTACCCCACCCCCTGAGAAACCCCCCTAAGCAACCCACCTTGGCCCTGGCTGCTGCCAGTCTTACCTCTTTGCTTTGTGTTTTGCTTTGTAAATTAGGGACCCTAGCCTAACTCTCGGAATGTCCTGTTTATTCCCTTCATAGTCCTCATGGAAACGTGTAATACACTGCTTGCTTGCTTGTTTCTTAAATCTTGCTTTCCAATCTCCTCTGCTACACCGTGAGCTTGTTGGTGCACATCCCCAGCTGGTGCAGGGCCTGACCTGTGGCTCCTGCTCTGTGTTAGTCAGTGAATGAGCAGGTCCGCCTGACTTTAACACATCAGCCGCACCAGCTGTCTGCTTGGCTCCAGACAGAGGCTTCTAACTTGACCTTTACCTGCGCTTCAGGCTTTGCAACTGTAGTGATTCCTATATCTCTCCCCAAATATTGAATCCCGTAAGCATCCCCCTACTCATCTCAAATCCCTGCATCCATGTCTGAGTTCCTTACCACCCACTGGTGCATGGTCCTGGAAATATATCATCTCCATCTGAACTTTGCACTTTTCACAGCCTGGAAAATGCAAAGTTATACTCCACTACTGCTGCCAGATTCTACAGCATAATATTAATGATCTCTGGAACATACCAGAGAGACTTCACCGAGTACACGGCCCCCCAGCAGTGGGGAGAGTGGCCATTTTATAGCACAGGACACCAAAATTCTCTTATAGTTTTGCCAAGTTGATTTTGCAAAAGTAATTTCCTACTTAAATTTATCATTTTGAAAAAATAACCATAGATATTTGCAGTTTTTTTTTTTTTTTTTTTTCTGCGACCTTAACTGTTTTTCTTGCTGATCTAGAAAAGCTCCCATATGCAGGGCGCTAAACATTGGGCTGTCACATTGTGGAAAATATTTTGCAAGTTTTCCTTTGTCTTTTAGCTTCATTCCCTGGGTGTTTGACTCGGTTAACATTTAAAAAATTTAAAGTAGGCAAGTTTAGCAATTTTTAATTTTATTTACTTCATTCCTTTTATGGTTAAAACGCCTTTCTCTAGCTAGCAATTACTTATCCTAATTTTTCTGGCTTATGGTTTGGTTTAGTAATGTTATATTCTTCAGTCCTTCTCAAACTTAACTTTTTAAAAAAAATGTATGTTTTTATTGGCACATTGTAATTATACCTCATAATGAGATGCATAATTATAAAACCGCGCATGCACATGGCACTTGGGGTGCTTCCCTTTGGACTCCAATCCACTCTCTCCGCCTTCCCTGCACATATCATTAAGATTGACAGTGATAATTTCACATATATACATAGCATTATTTGAACTGTTCCCTTCGTCAAGTCTCCTTCCCCCACACTCCCTCTCCAAAACGCCCCCCCCCCGTCCCTCCACTAGAGTCTCTCCTCCTTTATCTGAAGTCCCTTTTGTTACCCTATTTCTCTCCAGCTTCCACATATGAGAACAAACATACAACCGTTCACTCTCTGGCTAATCTCACTTAGCATACTATTCTCTAGTTCTGTTCATTTTCCTGCAAGTGACATAATTTTTATTTTTCTTTATGGCTGAGTAAAATTCCATCGTGTGTATATCCCATGGTTTTGTAATGCATTCTTCTATTGATGGACACCGAGGCTGGCTCCCTAATTTGGCTGTTGTGACTTATGCAGCTAGAAACACGGAGACACAGGTATTGCTATCGTATTTTGGCTTCGTTTCCTTTGGAAACATACCCAGGAGTTGACTATTATTAATGTGATGAGAATTTCACTTCAGTTTCTCCCCCAGAGAATCAAATACCCTAATGAGCCTCAAATATGCCTGGATATACCCTATGCTTCCAATCCGTGTACTGATTATCCTGCCATTACTGCATTGTTTCAATTATTCTAGGATGCAGTAGTTCCCCTGGTGCCGAGGATTTCTTTTCTACTGTTTCAGATATCCCGGCTCAACCATGGTCTGTGCTTCTTATTTGTATTGAACCTTTCCATGTCACATCATTTTTATCACAGTGCACTGTTATAATTGTTTATTTTATTAGTAGTTACTGTTCTTAAACTCTTACTGTGCCTAATTGATATATTGATTTTGGCATGTATGTATAGGAAAAAAAAAAACTAGTATATATAGGGCTTAGTACTACCCATGGTTTCAGCCATCTACTGGGGGTCTTGGAATGTGTCCCTGTATATGGGGGGGGCTGTATATTATATGCTTTAATCTCTGGAGATCCAGTCCTCCCACATTATTCTTCCCTGTTTATGTTTATATGAGTATGACCTTCAGAATTTTTTCTAATTCCAATATGAATATTGAGATGTTTATTAAAAAAAATGCAAGGACCTTTAAGATATAGGCCGTTGCTATTCAGGAATGTGGAATGACTCTCTAAATATTTATTTTCCCCTTATAAATTTCAATAGATACTTTCATGATTTTCCATAAGTCCTCATACATTTCTTGTTAGCCTTATTTCTTGACATTTTATAAAAGGTGTGGGGCAGAGGAGGGGGAAGACTAAGAAGGAAAGTGAGAAAGGGAAGTTGTGTGTTTGTTGTGAGTGGCATTTCTTGCTTTATATCTTAATATTGGCAGTAGAGAAGCTACTGCATTTTATTGAATTTTATTTTATTGAATCCTATTGATCTTAGCCACTTAGGTTTTATAGATATACAGTTATACAGGGTTCAATAATTATAATTTGGTTTTCTAACTTCTGACAGTTATGGCCCTTATATCTAGAATAAATTCCTGGGTAAATAATTACTTCCCCATTCACAGCTAAGTGATACTTTTCATTGTCTTCCTGAGTCTGCTGTTGTAGTCTGAACTTCATCTCTTTGAGGATCAGCTCTCAGTCTACCTGATTGCTTTCTTGAGGATAACCTCTCAGATTTTCTTTTAGCTGCTTGTAGCTTTGTCTTGCATTTTTCATTTTTACTATGCTGTATCTAGCTGTGGATTTCTATATATGTCTCTTTCTTGGGTTTTATTTGGCTTCTTTGAACTGGGGATTGCCTATGTTAGCCTTTAAATCCTCCCATTTTGCCTCTTCCCCATTCTCTCTCTCCTCTCCCTCCAAAATTCTGAAATTAATCTTTGTCATATCTTCTTACTATATGCACTTTCTTATGTCTACCCGTTTCATGCAAGAGTGTTCCTTCTGACCTCTGTTTCAGTTCCTAAGTCTTTTTCTTAGCTGTGTCTAATATTTTGTTAAACCCATTCATTGAATTTTTAATTTTTATTTATTTATTTTCTGGTTCTCTTACATCTTTTTTTTAAACTTGCAAGGCCAGTGCTACTTTTATAGTTCCCAGTTGACTAGCACCATTTTCAAGCTTGATTCTTTTCCTCCAGGAACACGGTTAGCCACATTGTTTGACAGTCCGTATCTGATTCCCCTCAATATTGGAAGTCCTTTGGGGTCTGTTCGTGTTTTCTGTTGTATCTACTGACTCATAGTGTTTTCATGTGAGACACTATTTTTTATTGTTTTCTGGGTACTGGATTTGAATACTACTTCTATGGTCCATTTTCTGTTGCTACAACATAATACTAGAGGCTAGGAAGTTTAAAAAGAAAAAAAAGGCTTACCTAACTCATGTTTCTGAAGGTCCCAGACCACACTGGCAATATTTGCTTGGCTCCTGGTGAGGGTCCCACTGTTCCATGCATGGTAGAAAAGCCATGGGGAATCAGGTGCATGTGAGAGAGAGGTACATTTGCAAGAAAGAGACAGAGGGGAGGCTGACCTGCTCTTGACAATCACGCCTATAATAACTAATCCATTCCTGCAAGACCTAGCTCACTCCTGCAAGGCCTAATTCAGTTTTGAGAGAACTAACCCAGTATCTTGAGGAAGACACTAATCCATTCATAAGGATGGTTCTCCCTGATGTAACCGCCCCCTGCTAGGTAGGCCCGACCTCTTTAAAGGTCCCATCACCTTTCAATACTATTACACTGGGAAGCAAGCTTCTAGTACTTAAGCTTTTGGGTACCAAAACATCTCCAAATTACATCAACCATTTATAGGGATATTTGGAGGCCTGGGTGATATTCTCCTCCTTTAACCCTGCTCCTCATTTCCCAGATCAGGGTCTTCTTGTATCCCATTGATGATGAGGAGCAAAGGCTCAATTTCCTTCCTTCTTATTAGTAAATAAATTTCAAAGACATATACTATGAGTACTCATGGTTATTTCCACATTACCTTGTGTTAGAGAAATACTCCTAAGAGATTCAAAGTGGGCTTCTGTTTGCTGTTTTTGAAACTTGAACAGAAGGAAATGCATGCAGAGCTCATGCTGACCGACGGGACGTGTGGTGAGTCCTCGGTTCTTCTCACAGGTCCTTTGGGGACTGATACACTCACCCCGATACACGCAGGTCTGGAGGATGAATTCATTTGCAGGGCTGATTGCAAACGTTCAAAGGTATTTTTTTTAACAGTACGTAGCAATATTTATTTTAATTTCTATTTTTATACTTTTATTGGCACATTGTAATTATACATCATAACGAGATATAGAGTGATAGGAATATACATTTTGGAGTGCTTCCAAGGGTATTTTTTAAAATTGTTTTTAATAAGGTTCTGGTGGGCTGAGATGGGGTCTTCTCATGGCCTTCCTTCCTGGCTTTCTGAAACACGAAAGGTAGAGTACAGGAAGAGCCTCTGCCCCAGCCCATTCCTTTCTCCTCCTTGGCACACATGTGGTACTCCATAGGTGAGGATCCTCCTGGGGGTAGTGTGCCGATCCTTCTCTACTCAGGATCAGAGTGCTGCTGAGGAGTTTCAGTCCACATGGTCAGGGAACGAGGATAAGTTGCCAGCGGAGATGGGGAGCAGCTAATGGCTCTCTGGCTGCCACCAAATAAAGCTGTGTGCCCAGCTTTGCTGTTGATTCAGTCTGTGGCTCCCAGGGTCAGAAGGAGATGCTTAGAGTTTCCCCAAACCTTTTCCTTCTTCCTTGCTTGCACATTCTAGAGGAAAAAGCTTCAAGGACCTGCACGCGTCCTGCTCCAATACTCCCTGATCCGGTACCACAGGCCTTTAGTTGTGAATTCCTCCAAGATTGAGGTCTGATTTCAGTGTTGATTGTTTTCTGTTCTTTTGCAAGTATTTCCAGTGAGACTTTGGGAACTGTTGCATCAGGACTTGTAAGCACAGTAATTCCATTTTAACCTGCTCAGCTATTTTTTTTTTTTTTTCGGAAACCCAATCTTTTATTAAACATTAGGAAGTGCTGAACTTGCAGGAGAGGAAGAAATTCTCTAGGAACATGCTGAATTAATAAAGCAAGCTGATGTTTTGTGACAAGTCAGGCTTCAACTGTTGAACTTTTGGCGCCACAGACTCTCAGATATTCACACTGTGTTGTCCTGCAAAGGAAAGTGACATTACCAGTCAAGTCACATTCATACTCACATCTGGGCAACGACTCCAAAGGAACAGACTCTTAAAAAATTAAAGTATATATTAGTGAAATTGAGAGATAATTGTGTGTGTCATTTTCAGAATAATTGGGGCCCTTTATCAAATTCAGTTGGCCTCTGAGACACAGCAGGTATTATATAGGTCAGTCCCTTCCTATTTTAGCTAGCTTACTGAGGTCATTATCTTCAGGAAATAAGCACATTAAGATATTTTTATGGTCAGTATGGTTCCAGGTTTATTAGCAATTGAAATGTGTAGCATCTCTCCAACTAGTTTAGAATCTAAGGTAATGCTGCCATGAAGCTATTTCCATATTACTTCCATTCTCAGCCGGAGTCCAGGAGGAACTCTGAGGGTTGTTGGCTGTATGGAACCCAAGCCTCTGTCTATGCATCTCTGGGAAGTCTAGTTCTTTTTCTCAGGTCTCTTTGTTTTCTGGTATATTATTTTATCATCCTTGCACAACCCTTAGAAAGAATTTTGTTGGCCACTGGCATGAGTGAAATATTTAGACCCTATGACAAAGAATTGGAAATTTCACCAGGAAGTGGGAAGAATCAGCCCAGCCAAAGCTGAGACATGGGAAGCATTCCCACCAAAACCAGAAACAAAACAAGTAATCTGTTGAATGAATGGAAAATGATGATCATCCCTTTTCACATTTTCTGGAAGACATAGGAAAGTCAATGAGATCAAAACAAGAGGAACAACTAAAAATGAGATAAAACTGTCAAGAGAACCACTCCAAATAACACTAGAGGGAAAAAGAGAGTTCAAGATAACCAAATACAATGTAAATATTACAGAGTCGGGTTTTCTTATAGAGCGATAATAAGGCAGAATTGTGGAAAGAGATTTTATTCCTAATAACAACAAAAATGTAAAGCAAAGAGAATATCCTTAATAAGAAACACACATGACTGAGGTCTGGGGGGTGTAGCTCAGTGGTAGAGCTCTTGCATAGTATGTACAAGGCCCTGGATTTGATTCTCAGCAAGGGAAGGGAAGGAAATATATAAAAATTAAACTATAGAAAACTAAAATGAGAGTTGATTAAGTGAAGAAGCTTATAATGCTCTCAGAAAGCAAAGTAGAAAAAGATACAAATCTTTCTTTATCTTCAAGATAATGCATAGATCAATGTGTTTTGAATCAAAATTTCAATGAAACTTGAATCATTCACTGTGTCACTCAAGGTAAGCCTCGCCATGCCATCCTGTGCTCCTCCTTGCCCCTCCCCCTCCACGTCCAGCTCTCACCAGGCTCTGCTGATTCCCTATTCCCAGGCATTTAATTCCTTCTGGAATAAAACATGAAAAGGAAAAAATTATGATCATTTGATATTTGATAGAATAATTAAGGGAAAGAATAGTTAAGATTTAGTCAGTGAGGTATTAAAACATATTTGAAAGCTACAGTATTTTAAACAGTGAGACCACAGTGCATGCTGGTAATCCTAGTATTTGGGAGGCTGAGACAGGAGGATTGCAGGTTTGCAGTCAGGCTCAGCAGCTCAGTGAGGCCATCTGCAAAGTGAGACCCTATTTCAAAATAAAAAGTAAAATAGAGCTGAGGGTGTAACTTGGAGGTAGAATGTCCCTGTTTTCAATTCCCAGTAAAACACACACACACACACACACACACACACACACACACACACACACACAAATAGATAAAAGTAAAATAAAAATAATAAAACAGTGAAATCAACAGCACAATAGATTATTCCAGAAATAAATCCCCATATAAATAACACATTGATTGTGACTAAGGAGGCATTACAAGTCAGTAAGTTTACTCCACAAGTAGGACTTGGGGTATCAGTTAGATATCAGATACCAGGTAAATTCCAGAGCCCCATTTCAGTAGCTATGAAAGTCTGAATCTTGGAGAATTTGACAGAATATAAGAGACCAATTTTGCCAAGGTTTGCAAACTTTGGGAGATTTTTATTGACTTCATGATATCTCACTGGCTGGTACTGCATCATGGGAAGCAAGCCTGGCCTGGCTCACAAGAAAAACATTTATAATACCTCCAAGATGACTTTTGATCCAATACTATTTCCTTAGCTTTTCCTTCCCTTCTGATCCCACAAAGAAATGAAATGAGAATGAAAGAGGCTCAGAGGGAAACCTAATGGTTCATCTCATAGTATTTTCTTTGTGACATCTGAAATGTAGCCTCAGACTTCCTGGAAACATCTTACTTCAACTAGCTTGCACTCTTCCAGTTAAAACAGGAATTCTTGACCTCGGTATTATCGGTTTTGGGTACCAGATAGATTTTTGCAGTGAGGTTTGTCTGTACATCATGGGATGTCAGCAGTATCCCTGCCCTCTCCCAACTAGATGCCAATAGCATCCCAAAAAAGCATCTCTACACATTGTCAAAAGTCACTTACAGGAGGCAAGGTTCCCTAAATTGAGAACTACTGGGTTAAAATTATTTGTGAAGTGAATGAGAGCTGTAACAATGAGATTCTGAAGTAATTAACTAGGGAAAACAATACACTACACAGAGCCTATGGCTCTTTGGAGACCCCAGAGGCCCTCCAGGTAAGATTCCACTTGGATACACCCCAGTTATCATTTTTTGCCTTCTAAAACCTAGGCTCTCAGAGACAAAAACATAATTTTGACCCTGATTTCATTTCCATACACCAAAGAAATTCCAAGTGATTAGAGAATTAGCTATTTTTTTTTCTTTTCTTTTCTTTTCTTTTTGTGTGTGTGTGTGTATGTGTGTGGTACTAGGGATTGAACTCAGGGGCATTCTACCTCCGAGCTATACCCCCAGCCCTATTTTTTATTCTTTATTTTGAAACAGGGTCTCACTAAGTTACAGAGGGCCTCACTAGGTAGCTGAGGCTGGCCTCGAACCCGGATCCTCCGGTCTCAGCCTCCCAAATGCTGGGATTACAAGTGTGCGCCACCATGCCCGGCTAGAATTAGCTATTTTTAAAGCATAGACAATACAAAAAGTAAAAGGAACTAGAAGTGAATCTTTTTCAGGCCCCTGGATGAGGAGGGCTGCCTAAGCCTCTCTGTGTCATACATTTGTTATCCAAGACTTGCATGAATGAAACTCAAAGTCAAATGACCAACTGGGGAAAATATCTGCGGCAATTATGACTGAGAAGTTTGGATCTTTATTGCATGAGAAAAATGCTGGGATCACAATAGTTAACTGAGGAAAAGGCAACGGGCAGGGATAGAAGATGAAGGAAAGCAGAACAGATGTTTCATCATTACTTGAAGAAAACATCTGCACAACCTCACTAGTAATAAAAGAAACACAAGTAAATACAAGATATAATGTCTAGCAGGTATGGTGGTACACACCTGTAATATCAGTAATTGGGAGGCTGAGACAGGAGGATCATAGGTTCAAGGCTAGCCTGAGGAACTTAGTGAGGCCCTCAGCAACTTAGCAAGACCCTGTTTCAGTAAATAAATAAATAAATAAATAAATAAATAAATAAATAAATAAGTAAGTAAATAAAAAAAATAGGGCTGGGAGTGTAGCTCAGAGGTATAATGCCCCTGGGTTCAATCCCCAGGACCTCCTACACACACACACACACACACACACACACACACACACACACACACAAATCTTTGACTACCAAATAAGCAGTGATTAAATAGCAATGAAAATACCCAGTGTGGCCAAGGTTCTGTGCACTTCAATAAATATTTTTCGCTGTGAGCCCCTTATGTGTCAGGCACTAAGCAAAGAGCTCTGGATACCACGTCAGACAAGATCTGGTCTCTGCCCTTAAGTTTCTAGTCTATTTAATCAGTTTAGTTTAACAAACATGCACACAACACTTACTACAGGCTCAAAAGGCACTTTACAAACATTGGTACATTTAGGGTTCCAGCATCTCACCCCTCTCTCCACTACCGACCTTCAACCACTTACCTACCAAGCCCCTGCCTCTTATCTAAAAACTTGCTGATGCCTGACATATCCAAAAACAACTAACCCTCTGCCCTCCAAGCCAATGCCGCATGGCTCCTGCCCCCTCCACTTTGGTGACATCTCCTTTCCTAAGAGTCAACACTACCCGCCCAACTGCCAAGCCCAAAGGTGACTTTTCAGCCTTTTTTTCTTGGCCTTTGGTTATATTTGACACAGGTGCTCCACCATCTTGTTACATTTCCTGCCTCCTTTTTTGTGAATATCATCTTTATTGAGATGCAATGGACTCAATAAACTATACAGTACTCAATAGACTATACTCTATAATACTTATAATAATTATACAATTCCCCCCATTTAAGGTGGACAATTTTATGGTTTTTAGTATATTCACAGAGTTGTGTTAGCATCACCACAATCAATTTTAGAACATTTTTATTGGCTCCCACATTCAAATAATTCATACTCATTTGCAGTTCTTGGGTTTTGTTTTGACTTTAGGGCTGTTCTTTTTGTTTTTTGTTTCTGCGAGTCTTTTTGTTTTTTCTGGGGATTGTATCCAGAAACATTATACCTCCAGCTATACCCTCAGTCCTTTTTATTTTTTGTTGTTAAACAGGGTCTCCCTAAGTTGCAGAGGCTGGAGCCTCAAATCTGTGATCGTCCTGTCTCAGCCTCCCAAGTACTGAGATAACTGGCATGTATGACCCTGCCTGGCTAGTTCTTGAGTTTTCAAAATCCTTTTCCCTCTTGGTTACCCTAAAATGTTTGGCTATTTTTTCTTGGTCCTTTTTTTTCTTCTTCCAGTATCTTAAATATTTCTAGTCCCTAGTCCTCTTCTCATTTTCTAGGACTCCCTAACTCATGGAGGTCTTCTTCAGGCCCGGCTTCGGCTTGGTCTTCTATGACCCTGATGGCTCTACCTATAACTCCAGACCTCAGACCTCTGCTTCTATACTCTGGTTGTACCTTCCTAATGTACATACCCATCCAATTGTCCTATACCCATGTTAAACTCTGTAGGTCCTAAGTTGCACAGATCATGCCCTTCAAGACGTGCCCTTCCTCCAAGCCAACACATTTCTCACATCAGCACATATGTCACCCCCCAGTACATATCACAAATAGGTAGCACCATCCACGGTGTCACTCAAGGTAAGCCTCGCCATCCTGGGCTCCTCCTCGCCCCTCCCCCTCTACCTCCAGCTCTCACCTGCTCTGCTGATCCCCTATTCCCAGGCGTGGCTTACCTATACTCTCTCCTCTTCACCTGTACTGGGGCTGCCTTAGTTCACACAGTTATTACCTCTTGCTTTGACTCTTGCAGAGAACCCCTCGCCTCCAAATTTGCTAACAGGGCTCTCTTCCTGTTATGGTTTAGATACAGAATGTCCCCCAGAAAAGCTCATGTTTGGCAATGCAACAATGGTCAGAGGTGAACTAAATGAATCATGAGGGCTGGCCTTGTCATTGACTTAACCCATTGATGGATTAATCATTTGAATGCATTTATTGGATCTTAATTGTAGGCAGGTAGGGCATGCCCAGAGTAGCTGGGTCACTGATGGTGTGACCTTGAGGACTATATCTGTCCCTGATTGCTTCCTGTCCCTCTCTCTGCTTCCCACTGGCCATGAGCTGAGCAGCTTTCCTCTGCCATGCCCTGCAGCCATGATGTTGCTCACTGCCTTGGAGCTGGCCAGCCATGGACTTAACTTCTGAAGTCATGAGCCAAAATAAATCTTTCCCCCTCAAAGTTCCTCTTGTTGTTTGGTATTTTGGTCAAAGCAATGAAAAAGTAACTAATTCAATTCCTAAACTATGGACATAATCCTGGACATGCTGGCCAAGGAACCATCAATAGTGTACCCAAGTGCACATGGCCAAGTGCACATGGCCTAACAGGTCACACCAAACACTTTGGTGGACCTTCCAGATCCTGCAGGTTCAGAACCTTATTGTCCTGTCAATCCCCAGCTCTTCTGCATAATCACCCCTGCTATACACAAGATCCTTTGATGCTCCCCGAACATGCTATTCTTCTTATACCTTCATGTATTGGACATACTGTTTAGAATTTCCCTGATTAAACATTTTTCTTTGCAAAAATCTCACTCATCCTCTGATGTGCAACTCTAAGTCACTTCACCAAAATAGACACTCTCCCCTAAGTTCCCTTTGTGTCTAACCCTATGTTGGCATGACATTTACATGATTTTGTAACATATCTCTGTGGCCCAATAGTATGTAACTTCTTCAAGAGCATTCTTCCTCAGTCCTCAGTGCCAAATGCTACACCTGCAAAATAGAAGGCATGCAGTAACGGCTTGCTGACTAGTTTCATGCATGAATAAACACACAAAGTCGTATTCTGATTCCCTGCAGCAGAGGCATGAAACATGCTAAGTAGAAGCAGGAGTGGCTGAAATACTGGGCCCTAAAGGGAAAAGCTGCCTCTGCCCAAATCCTCTCCTGGAGCACTTCAGGCCACACACTCCCTTGGGCTCCATGACTTCCAGTTGTCACGTGGACCCAGCTTTCAAAGGGGTAGGTTAGCCATAGGGGACAAGGGCTTTGTAGGTCACTGCAAGATGATGAATCATCCCCTTCAAAGCAGAGAAAACTTGTGACTTTCTTTCAGATTTGTGTGACAATTGTATTGGGTTGTTTGTGAGAATATGAGATCCATTCTGATTTTTTCCCAGCTAGCTATTTCTCTGGACCCTCGGTTTGACTTCTTTGCGCCATTCACATTTAAAAATCATTTGCTGGAATGAATCAAATCGACTCATCCCACTGGCAGCCAGAACATCCTGGACCTGTAACTATGGAAATGAATTTGTTACTTTTGTGGTTCCTTTCTGATTTTCAGGCAGTAAGGCAATGTTTGCAATGCTCCTGTGAATTTCTCCCCAAAGAAGGGAAAGGATGAAAATAGAATCATAGCCACAGAGAGCCAGGGATGTGCAATCGTCAGAAACAGTTGGCAAAGCTCTTTGCTCCAGGTCAGCACTTCTTACTCTTGTTTGTTTTGTTTACAGTGTGTGTGTGAAATGCAGCACTTCTCTGAGCTTGCTCATTCTGGCCCAACAGAACTCACTTTCCAAGAGAAAGACAATATTAATTTTAAAAAGTGACTGTCCCCAACATAAACCACGACCATCAAGTAAACAATCTGGTCCACACTGGGAGCAAGGAGGCTCCAGGGCCCCAGCACCCACTGCCCTCAATTCTGGAGTCTGTGGTCTCTGCTGTATTGCATGCCATTGATTTTTATGGCATTCGGTGGCATGGTAGGGTATTGCTTCAGCTCATCCAGTGCCCTGGTGGAGGGAAAAGAAGCAGGGAACTCGCATCTCCAGAGGTCCTGGACTTCCACCAGAGCTGCACGCGGATGTAGATTAGGGTGCATTTCTTCTTGCTCATTGTCTTCCTAAAGAAGTTGAACGAGGGGAAAGAGAGAGCTTTACAACTTAAAAACTTCAAATGCTCCCTTAAAGTGCTGAGATCCTTCAAGGTAGCTCCTCATTCCTATTCTCCCACACTATAGATAAACAGGGCTTTGTTAAATTATTCATACTTTATCAAAAACTTTTGAGTGTCTATTTGATACTGCATACTTTTCTACCCATTGATAATAGTGAACAAACAAAATATGTGTGGAGAGAGAGAGAGAGAGAGAGAGAGAGAGAGAGAGAGAGAGAGAGATATCTTACTATTCTCAGAATTTAGTGTGGTAGAGGAAAACAAAATAAGCCAAATGCACAAGTAAGTATATAATAGGTCAATAATAAGTGCTATAAAAACATAGGAAAGTCAGGCATGGTAGTGCATGCCCGTAATCCCAGTACTTGGGAAACTGAGACAAGAGGTTTGAGGGTATCCTCAGCAAGTAATAAGACTCTCAGCAATCTAGAGAGACCCTGTTTCCAAACTAAAA
Source organism: Graphiurus murinus (assembly GCA_004027655.1). Classification (NCBI taxonomy): domain Eukaryota; kingdom Metazoa; phylum Chordata; class Mammalia; order Rodentia; family Gliridae; genus Graphiurus; species Graphiurus murinus. The sequence continues at coordinate 49,180 of PVLC010004929.1, read as the reverse complement.
ATAAATAAATAAATAAATAAATAAATAAATAAATAAATAAATAAATAAATAAATAAAATGAAAGGGCTGGGGGTATAGCTTGAAGTTAGAATGTCTCTGGGTTCATTCCCCAGTACCCCCCCCAATAAAAGGAAGGAAGGAAGGAAGGAAGGAAGGAAGGAAGGAAGGAAGGAAGGAAGGAAGGAAGGAAGGAACACAAAGGAATAAAATAGTGAGAGAGCACAATTCTAAATTGGGTAGAAAGCAAGACACCTCCCTGAGAGATTGGCAGTAACCTAGAACAAGCTTAACACATTCAGAACTGGCAAAATCGCCAGTGAGGCTAAAGCCAAGTTGTGAGGCGGGAATTAAGAAATGAAGTCAGAGCTAGGCAGAAATAATAGGCTGAGTGCTGGCCCCTCAAAGATACTCATGTCGTAACCCACGGACCCTGAGACTCTGTTGCCTGCCATGGTAAAAGGGACTTTGCAGATGAGATTCAGTTAAGGACCTTGTGATGGTAAGATTCTCTTGGATAATCTAAGTGGACCCATGTCATCAGAAGTGTCTATAAGAAGTCAGGAAGGGCAGATAGAAGATATAAAGACAAGAGCTGAAGTCAGAGAAGACAAAATATGCCATACTGTTGGCTCTGAAGGTGGAGGAAGGAGCCCAGGAAGGCAGGAAACCTAGAGGAGTTGAAAGAGGCAAGGAAATGGGTTCTGCTTCCCTAAGGTGCACAGCCCTCAGACACCTTGATACCGTATTTCTAACCTACGAAATTTTAAAAGGATAAATTGTTTTGCTGTTTTAAGCCACTGAGCTTGTGGTAATTTGGCACAGCAGCACTAGGACACTAATACAATGGTCAGATCATGTGGACCCTGAAAGAGCTTTGTATCCTTGTAGGAAAGGATATTGAACTGTATTCTGAACGTGAATCAAAGCCTGCGGGAATGTTCCAAGTGAAGGAGAGCCATGACCGGATTTGTGTGTTTACATCATCATTTGGGCTCTTGGATAGAAGACAGACTCCACTCAAAAGAGGGAGAAGTTGAAACATGGAGACCAGTCAGAAAGAAAGGATGAGAGGGTAGTGAGGGAGGGATGAAGAAAAGTCAGATCTGGAATCTTTTTTAAGTATAGACAAAAGACTTTTTGATAAACTAGACTGAAGGAGGGAATGCAAAGCAAAGGAGAAGTGAGGATAGCTATTGCTGTGTAAGCAACTATTGGAATGACACCACTATTACTGAAATATGGAAGGTTGACTGGGGGAGAAGGAGTTTGGGGATTGTATTGTTGGTTGCATGATTTCTTTCTTTTTTTTTTTAACTTTTAGAGAGTGATGGAATTTTAAGGATTATGCTTTGGACCTAAGTTTGAAATGGTCATCAGATGGAGAAGCATGTGTAATAAACAGGTTTATATTCTAGTTCAGAATTTGGGGGAGAGATTGGACTGAGGAAATAAATACAAGGGTTATCAACATATGAGCAGGTAAGATCCCCTAGGCATAGGAAAAAAAGAGAAGGGAACAGGAGGGGAGAGACAGGAGGAGGGAAAGGAAGGGAAGGAAGCAAACAGAGGTGAAGTGAGCCTTGGGCCATTTCTGAATTTAGAGGACAGCCTAAGACATGCAGCCACAGACAGGCAGAGCAAAGTGAGCTCAAGAGTAATGACGAAGTAATTATATTCCTCCCAAGCCAGAACACAAGCTGGTGGAGGAAATAGAATCAGCCCTAGGAGAGTGCTATAGAATGTAGAATTAGTACCATGTCAGGTTAATTTCTTTCCCAGTCTCACCTTAGGTTGATGAGCTCAATTTAAGGATCAAACTAATCAACCTTGAGCAATTGTTGGGAAATGGGAAAATCTCTAACCTCTCCTTTTCGTGGTTTGCCTCACGGTACATGTCCAGAGCACAAGTGCCAAAATACATTGTATTCCAGAGTGGCTATTAATTCACCCAAATCCAATCTACCTCTAAGCTTCCCTCACCGGAGTGGCAAGAAATTCCATTTCAGCCATACGGGAGGATCTCCTCCTCATCCCTAGAGAAAGGCAAGAATCAGGGTGGTACCTGGAGCACAGGAATGGTCCCCTGACTCTTCTGTGGTGGTTACCATGTTACCTTCTTGCCCTTTGTTGTAGAATGATGCTGGTAAGTTTCCTCCCTGCCACCCCTTGGAGCCTGGTGCTCCTTACAGCATTCTTTCTACTTGGTCTCTGAGCCTGAGAAAAGACTGGCCAACCCAACAGCTATCTTGCCTTCACCCTTCCTAGAGAAGTAGATGAAGAGGGGACCAGGTTACTGTAACTTACAGAAACCCTATAAGCCTCTGCAAGAGAAACCTCTATCTCACAGGGAATATTTCTGCCCTTCCATTCTTAACAAGAGTCTCTCTCCCCAACCCTAATCAAACCTTCACTCCTCAAACAAAATCTTCAGAGGGCAATGTGGGTAGAGCTATTTTTTCGGTTCCAGACCACTCTACTTAGGATGCTGAAACTCTGAAGTTAATAACGGCTCAAGATAGGTGTGGTGGTGCACACCTGTAATCCCAGTATTTGGGAGGCTGAGACAGGAGGATCACAGGTTCAAGGACAGCCTCAACAACTTAGTGAGGCCCTCCACAACTTAGTGATATCGTGCTTCAAAATAAATAAAATAGGGCTGGGAATATAGCTCAGAGGTAGGATACCTCTGGGTTCAATCCCTGGTACCACAAAAATAATAATAGTAATGGCCTCCAAGATATGGTGTCCACTACTCTGAGCCCAGAAATAACTTTCTTCTAATAGGGATAGAAAATGCATCTCAGTTGTAATTCATTTAGATATTTTATGATATATAATTCTTAAACTGAATACATGCATTCCTGAAATAAAACAATTCTGTTTATATCATAAGATCCCTTAATTTTATTCCCCCCTACCATCAGATGAGAACATGGGCAGATTTTTCTGGTCTCCTTTAGACAACAAAGATGTCTGTGCTATGGTCACTGGAAAAGTGTCGTGACTAAAACTGCAACTTGATTGGAAGCCACTCATTGCTTCTCCTGGCATTCCACCCTGCCCCATGTTGTGGGAAAGGGCTTGGTCGACTTGTCTCCCTTTTCTCACCTGGTTATTCTGTTCCTCCTCCAGATCCATAACTGTGGTTTCTGGATCACCAGAGGTGGGACTGGAAAAGGACAGGGGGTCATTCCTATTGAGTGGACTGAGATGGATGATCCGACATTTCAGCTCTCTGGACTTGGCATATGGTTGAAGCCATGTGAGAATGTGAGCTAGGTGAGAGGGTTCATTTTATTTGCTGACTAGATTAGTGCCTCAAACACTACTTATCTCCTTATTTGCACCCTAGTGCTTAAAACCAGCGATAGTACAGAACCGTAGATATACAAACTGGTTTCTCCTTATTAAGTTGAGAACTTTTGCCTTTTCACTTAAAGGAAGCGCTTCACAGCTTCTCTTTGGTGTATCTGAATTGTCAGCATCACTACCCTTGTGCTTTGAGACCACTATTGAGCAAAAGAAGAGTTGCTTGAACACAAGCACTGCAATATTGCCCCTGTCAATCTGATAACTGGGATGGACACTAAGTAAGTAACGGGTGGGTAGCATATGCAGCCTGGATACACTGGCCAAAGGGATGATTCACATCCCAAGCAGGACAGAATGGGAGAAGGTGAGATTTCATCACGCTGTTCAGAATTGGCACACAATTTTAAAACTTCTGAATTGTTTCTGAAATTTTCCTTCTGATATTTTTGGACCATGGGTGACCACAGGTAAATAAAACCATGGAACTCAAAACCAAGGGCAATGAGGAAATACTATATTTGTGGAGTGAAAGGATAAAGGGAGTTGTCTGGAATCTTGCTTTGGAATGTGGTTTCTATTGTCTTTGGACCTCAGCTCAAACTGCACTTCGACCTGCTGTTAATCATGGCCCTATAAACACGTGAATATGATTATAGCAGTCATATGGGCCAGTTTTTAGTGCTGCTTTTTTCCTTTTCCCTCTGGCTGAACTGTCCTACTCTTCCTCTTCTCTCCCATCTTCATTTCTCTCAACCCACATTAAGCATGTATAAACAGACGTACATGTTCACATACAGGGATCGCATTTTGATAGCCCTTGCTATTTATTTGCCAGTGTTCTGTTGGTTTGTCATAGTAGTGTTTCCTAGAATATCCCTTAGCCCAACAACATCAGCCAGGAACTTATTGTAAATGCAAATTAATGGGCCCCATCCCAGCAATCTGTGTTTTAACCAGCAGGTTCTGATGGTGCTAATGTGAGAACCACTGTTAAAATGACTTTCTAGTATGTGCTTATACTTGATATTCACTCATCAAACAAATTGCCCCCTAATTACTATTTTACTTTAGACCTTCTTGCCTATTCTTGGGCATTTTTCTTTCAAATGAACACTAAGGTAATTTCATCCAGTTAAAAAATATCTATGGATCCAATAGGAAATGGCAATAAATTATGTGTTAACATTGGGATAATTGGCATTATTGTGACATTAAATGCTGCTGAGAGGATGAACCATCTCTTCATTTTTTCATGAATTAAATTTTTATTATTACTTTCTCATAAAGGTCTTCTGACTTTCTTATCAGATTTATTCATAAATAATTTATAGTTTGAGATGATTATTATATTATTTTTCCATTCTATTTCTAGGTTTTTATTTCTAGAATGGAAAGAAAACCTGTAAGATAAGCTAAATAAAACATATTTATCTTACATTTTGCCACTTTATTAAATTCTCTTTTTTTTATTCAAGTGGTTTGAGCTAAAAATTACAAACTGCTCGAATAAAAAAGAGAATTTAATATAGTGTCAAAATATAAGATAAATACTTAGCTTATCCTATAGCTTAAATGAAAGTATAATTTTATTTATTTTTCTTGTATTTATATTCTATTTTATTTTACTGTGTTTATTAGAACCTATAAACAATGCTGGAAAAAATAGCAAAAGCAAATGCACTTGTCTAGCTCCTGATTCAATTTGAAATAGCTTTACTGTTTCAACATTTAGAATAATATTTACTAGTATGCCTTGGTGATCTTTAATACACTTAAGTGGTTTCCTTCTAGCTATATTTTAATTAAAGGTTTTTTATTAGTAATGGGATGTTGATTTTTATCAAATGTCTTTTTTTTTTTTTTTTTTTTTGCGGTTCTAGGGATTGAACTCAGGGGGATTCTACCTCAGAGATTCTACCCCAGCCCTATTTTTTACTCTTTATTTTGAAACAGGGTCTCACTAAGTTGCAGAGTGCCTCACTAGGTAGTTGAGGCTGGCCGAGAACCCGGATCCTCCGGTCTTAGCCTCCCAAATGCTGGGATTACAAGCATGCGCCACCATGCCCGGCTATCAAATGTCTTTTCAGTATCTATTCATATGTTCATGTGGTTCTTATTCCATAGCAAGAATGAAATATAAATTGCTATCTCAATTGATTTTCCTGTCTCATCAGTTTTACTTTTTTGCTTCAAACCAAGGATTTTAACTGTTTGCTTGAGTAAGTTATCTGAAGCTAAAAAGTAAGACAATAATGATTGAAGTCTGATAAGCTAAAACACAAATGCACACACATTTAATCTTTGGTGCCATTTTGTCTTTGACCAGCTCAACTGAGCAGGACTACAAGTAAGAAGTAATAATTGTGGACCATGATAATAATTTAATAATAATAATTGTGGACCATGATGGTGGTCAAAGCCTAAGTTCTTTGTCTGAGTCATCTGGGTCCAGGTGAAGATCCTGCCATTTGCAAACTGGGCAACCTTGGGTAATAAAAATGACTAACCTTTATCAAACTTTGTGTGTGTGTGTGGCAGGGTGGTACTAGGGATTGAACTCACCGGCATTCTACCTCTGAGCTACACCCCAGCCCTATTTTATTGTTTATTTTGAAACAGAATCTCACTAGATTACTATGCGTTGCTGATCTTGAACCAGTCATCCTCCTGTCTTAGCCTCCCAATTATCCTCTTGTCTTAGCCTCCCAAGTGCCGATATTATAGATGTGTGCCGCCACAGCCAGCTCTTTATTGAACTTTTGTGAATTCCTTTAGGTTACTTGCTTTACCTCTCTAAATCATACTCTTCCCCCTTCCTAACAACGGTGACTGTATCTACTTCATATTGTTGGATATATATTGAAAGGAGTTCCCAAAAGTTAGCTCTATAATCTTATGTATGGATTTTTTTTTCTTCATAAGAAGACTTTTTTCTTTTCCCTTTTTAACTGTCAAAAAATAACCTACCAGAAAGCAGAGGGAGTCATTTGTGTGGTTTCTTGGCCAAGCACCTGAAACCTCACATCTGATGAGGTGTTTTGCAGAGAGGTAGTGCTAGAAGTCTCGCTTGCCTCCTGCCCTCGAGCCTGTGCCCAGGTCAGTCATACCTTTGTTCCTGTCTGTGGCCCATGGTACTGGCTTGTCCTTGATACAGTGGACTGAGCAGGAGACAGCAAAAGTGCCAACAGACCCCACGTTCCCCATGGAGTTTCCCGGGGACGGAGACATATGGAGTTCCTAGAATTTGAGCCGTCCTGTTTGTGGTATAAAAACCTACCTGGGCTGCTTCACCTACCTCTTTCTCAGCTTAGTTAAGAAAAGCAGCTCTTACTGACCCACGCTGTAGATGCACGGCTACTGATGGTAGTTGCTCACTTGGTGGCTGAGCAGAGGGTTTGGGGCGTGCTATTCTACTGCTCTTCCTGGCTCAGGGCTTGGCCTCTTTCCATGACCTCCCACTATAGACTTATAACTGAAGACCATGACTTGCGACCCAGACCCTCAATTACAGCCTCACTTGGCTTTCTACCACATCCCACCACGCCACAAAAGGATTGACTATTCTGCACACCAGACCTCGCTTGACTGCACCTCCTGCCTGGGAATCCAGGTTTCAACATAAATGACTCCTTAGGACCCTGTAGCTGACTTTACTGTGGCCCACAACTTGGGGTGGCTTGCCCCAGTCTGGGCTCAACTCCAGCTTCCTACATTACACCCTGCATTTGCCCATCTGCTGACACAGCTGGTGCTGCAGGTCCCCGTGGAGCTCATATTACCAGCTCCCCACACCACCCCAAAATGCACACAGTCCCCCTAACTGTATGCTAGGCTTTGCATGACTTGACCCTTGCGTCTGAGCCTCGCTGTCCTTGGACTTTCCATGGTACCCCGGTTTCCCCTGCACCTGCCTTTTACCACCTAGAGTCTCAGAAATCATAGAAATGAAAAGCTCTGCCAGGATCTGTTCTTGCTAGAAATGGCCCTGGGGAGTCCCAGAGAACAGGCAGTTGTTTTCTTGTATGCCAGACCCGATGACTACAGTGATTGGTGACTGCAGAATACCAATGCTCAAAGCGGGCCCAGTCTGCCCATCAACCGTACCTTTAAATCCCAAAGTCATTCCATGCCCTGGAACCAAGCTAGAGAACGTGAGCACAGCAGTACTGCACACACATTTGCTTTTGCCATAAATGACCTCATCTATCTCAGAATAATCGCCTTTCACATTTCCTCTTATTAGTCCTGACGGCCATGATATCCTCTTAGATCTTAATACTTGATGGATGGACCTCTCTGTTCCCAGGTGGCAGTAAAAGAATCTAGAAATATTTCTTGACCTATAATCTGCTACTGAAATGCATTTTTTTTATTGATCATATCTCTGCTTACTGTATAGTTCAGGTGAGCTGAATGTATATATCAGTGCTTGAAATTCTCTGTTGGTTTGCAACATAATAGTTGTTACAAGTTGATAATGTGAAAGCTAATAAAAAATAGTATGATTCTTCCCCTGTAGAATAAAAGCTCAAGGTAGTACAGCTGGCCTTCCATATCTGTGGATTCTATACTCAGAGATTCGATCAACCACAGATTGAAAATATTCAGGAAAGAAAATTGTGTCTGTATATAGACATACATTTTTTCTTGTTATTGTTCCCTAAACAATACAGTATAACAGCTATTTACATATCCATTAACATTGTATTAGGTATTATAAGTAATCCAGAGAGGATGTGAAGCATCCGGAGGATCTGCTTAGATCATCTGTAAATACTGCACCATTTTATATAAGGGACTTCAGCACCTGCAGATTTGGGTATGAACAAAGGACACTTGGAACCATTCCCAATGGGAACCTGGGGATGACTCTGTTAAATTTCTCTTGACAAAATAAGCTTCATATAATGGGCCTCCAACTCTAATATGCATTAAAACTGGATTTCCAACTCTAATATGCATTAAAACTATGGGTTTCTTGGCCCTTCTATTAAAATTCTGACCCAGGAGGTCTAGTGAGGAGTCCAGGGATGCTCATTTTAAACATGTACCACATGTCATTCTCAGGAGATGGTTTTTTGAGCACACATTTGAGAAGAACTGATTTAGATGAGAGGACGTTAGATTCTAAGGAAAACACTTGGGTTTTAATTCTAGCTCGACAGCCCTTGGTTTGGGACTTTTCATGTTCATGTTCTGATCCATAAAGGTTAACACCCACCACCTTCCTTGTTGTTACATATATTCCTGGCAGGAAGATTGTACTTACAGGCAACCAATCCATCTGAACACACGATGGACATGTCCACAACACAAGTTTTTATAGACCTTGGGTGCCTAAGTCTATGGGAGAAGAGAAATATCCTCAGGCCTTATCCAGGCATTTCTATTGAAAAATAAACAGGGCATCTAGCAGATATGGCAGTAAGAAATACTTAATGATAAACAGTCAGTTAGTAGATAGACTATAAAAACCCAGCAATCTGGTGCAGTTAAAGAAGGGATGACATTAATGGTTTCTGTGGACTCAATTTATTACAACATAACAATTATGTACAGAAAAATGGCATGGAAATTGCAAGGAAGTCATATATTTTGGTGCTAAGATAAGGGTAGGTTGAGAATAAAAGCATTCCAGGCACCTACCCAGGCACTTGAACATCAGTGAGATGGGAACAATAAAAAGGTACCAGCAAAGGAGGCAGAGTAGGAAGAAGTCCAGGAGTGTGGTGTCCTGGAAAATTAAAGAAGGAAGGATTTCAAGGTGTCAAAACTCCTGAACTTCATATAATCATACCTCCTTCCTCATTTGCAGGAAGGAACAGTTCTTATATACACCTGCTATCCTGGCACAAGTATTAATAGTACCCATTTTATTCTCAACATTCACATTATAGTAAATTATAATAGTTTGTCACCCTACTGGTAAGTCAAGTAAGAAATGAACTATTGATATGGCTGTGCGTTTTTTATTTCAGATCCCAGTGGTTCATCGAGAATACAAACAATAATAAATGCTGGCAAGGATGTGGGGAAATAGAAACTCTTACAGTTGGTGGGATTACAAATTAGTACAACCACCACAGAGATCCATATGGAGGTTCCTCAAAAGACTAGGAATGGAACCACCATAGGACCCAGCTCTATCCCTTCTCAATATCTTTCCAAAAGAATCAGAATATTATGGTGATGTGTACATATCCATGTTTATAGCAGCACAGTTCAACAGTCAAATGAAGAAGAACAAAATTATGTCATTTTCAGGAAAATGGATGGAATTAGAGGATATTATGCTGAGTTCAGCCAGTTGCAGAAAGCTAAGGGTCATATGTTTTCTCTCATATGTGAAAGCTAGGGAGAAAACAGGAAGCAACAGAGACTTCAGATAAAGGAAGGATTGAGAACAGTTGAACGGTGGAAGGGCCTTGAGGGAGGGAGATGGGGAAGAGATAAAACAGAACTGATGAAGGAATCAGCTCAAATAATTCTATGTCCACATGAAGGTGTCACTACCAGTCTCACTAATATGTACAGGGAGGGTGGGTAGCGGGGTGAGATCCAGAGGGAAAGACACCAAGTACCGTATGCATGTATGTTTGTGTCATGTTGAGCCTCATTATGATGCATAGTTACAATGCACTGATAAAAGTACGTGTTAAAAAGAAATGAACTATTGGATGTGGCAACATAGAGATCACTGGCAAGCTTGGCAAGAGTGCTGGAGCATTATGGTGGGATCAGTATTCGAGAGAAAAGAGTAAGGGACTGAGGCAAGAAGCACAGTGAGATTTGGGGGGAAATCTTGCTGTAAAGGGGAGACAGGAACAAGTCTGATAGCTGGAAGGGAAATAGAGTGAAGACAGGTTTTAGTTTTAGTTTTTGTTCTTGTAATGGAAGGAAGATGAGAGCTCATTTGTATGCTGATGGGGAAGATCCAGTGGAGAAGAAAACTGATGATACAGGAAAGAGAAAACACTCCTGGAGAAATAAGTAGGGCTGAGCTACAGTGCACAAGGAAGAGTGGTCCTAGTAGGGGATGTGGAAAGGAAGGTCAGGTGCTGTGCTATATTAGTCCATTTTCTGTGCTATAACATAATACCTGGTGCTGGGTACTTTATAAAGAAAAGTATTTAACTCCCTGTTTGCGAGGAGAAACATCCAAGCTTGGACAGCCCAAGACTCTCTGGCCCCTGGTGAGGTCTCCCTCAACTGCATCAAATATGGTGGATGGCATCATGGCAGGGAACACATGTGAGAGGGAGGAATCACACATCAATGCAGGAAGCCAGACAGCAGAGAGGGACCAGTCTTGCTCTTCTCTATCAAATCACCCTCATGAGAACTAACTCCACAACACCAGCATTAAACCCTTCTGAGGGTGGTACCCCACTGACTTAACCACCTTCCATCTGGCTCCATCTCTTCACAGTTTCTCTTTCTCCCAATAGCACCACATTGAGAACCAAGGCCCCAGCACATGAACCTTTAAGGGATAAACCACACCCAAACCACAGCAGGGACCAAGCTTCCGGCATAAAATCTGGGGGGTCACACTCAAACCATATCCAAATCCTGGCTGGTGCACTGGCTTGGGAGCAGGTGAATGGGAGGAGAGAGTTGTTCTGTTCTGCTTGCTCTAGGGTTGTTCAAGAGTAGAAAGCTCAAGTCTTCAGTTAAGGAAAAGGATGGAGGTGGAGGAGGGAAGTGAGGGCAGAGAAGAAGGAAGTACTGTCTTTTCCTGGGGAGAAGAAGGAAGCAGAGGAGGAGAATGTGGCCCAATGAAGGGTTGTCAGCAAGGGTGCCCTTGAGAGGGGGGGCTTAACTTACAGTAACACCAAGGCAAATGGTAGGGTACTTTTCTCCACTCTCATTCAGCTATGTGGGTGAAGGACTGGAGCAGACAGAGAGCTGGATGTATCCATTGTTTGTCTAAGAAGACCCCATTGGCCACAGATACGGGGGAAATGAGGCTTTATGATAATTCACACTAATTGGAAAAAGCGGTCAGTCAGTGCTAGCAAATACATCGATTTTTTAAGCTCTTTTACTCATTAAAAATTTATTCTATAATTGATGTTCTGCTGGATCTTGCTAAAATGAATAAATAAAGCTGTATTTAATTAGCTACAATATTTACTTCAGCACTTAATGAGCTAACAACTATTAAAAGAGTTTGTTCTCATAAGTGGATTGAAAATCTCCGGGCAATTTTGCTTTCCTTTTTTGATTAATCATTCCTTCAACAGGTGGGTTGTAGTCAGCCAGTCAAGGGATCAGATCCGTGGGATGGAAGGAGAAACCAAAGATGGAGAAAACATGTTCCCTGCCTAAAAGGAATGTGTAGCTGGACCACAAAATACAAGAAAGCCTTAAAAATGGAATTCCACTGGGTACTAAGCCAAGTCTCTCTTTACCAACAGTGCAAGGCCCAGACAACTGCCCATTAATTAATTCAGAATAAGTAAAGTGCAAATTAATGAGGTTTGACCATATTATATGCTTTGTCGTTTGCCTTTTTCATTTGCCATTTTATGAGCATCCTCCTTGATCCATTTTCCTTCTCAGTACATTCCTCTTTATCTCGGTTGATTAGTTACATGACTTTTAAAAATGGACCTGTTTTTTTCCTAATTATAAAAGTAACAAAGACTCAATATAACAGTTTTAGAAGATATCAAAAATTAGGGAGGAGGGGGAAAAAAACCCTATTTTCGAAAGATAGCTACTATTGATGTTTTTCTTTCTTCTTAGTCTTTTTTTTTCCTAAAAATTAATCGTTGATTATGAATCATCTCAAACATACAGATATAAAAATTAACAAAAACTTAGATTAACAGTCGTTAACATTTTGTCTTATTTGCTTTAATGTTATCTTTTTCTAGATTTTTTTTTTATTGTAATGAAATCATTATACATATATTTGGGTGTTAAGGTTTGGATTTGGACCCCAAAGCTCATGTGTTGAAAGCTTGGTCCCCAATGCAACAAGGTTTGGAAGTGGGGCTTTTAGGCAGCAATTGAATCATGAGGGCTCCAACCTCATCATTGGATTAACCCATTCAGTGGATTAATCTTTCAATAGCTGAATGGACCAACAGGAGGTGGGACCTGTTGGAGGGGGTGGGTAACTGGAGGTGTGTCCTGGATTTATCTCCCCCACCCCACCCATACACACACACTCCTTCCTGGCTGTCATGAGCTGAGCACCTTTCCTCTACCACACCCTTCCACCATGATGCTTCTGCCTTAGTCTAAATGGACTGAATCCTCCAGAACTGTGAGGCAAAGTAAATCTTTCCTTCTCTAAGTGTTCTTGTCAGATTTTTGGTCATAATGACAAAGGGCTAATACAATGGAGTGCGCTGGGATAACTCTATGTACATATATATGTATATGTATGTATATATTTGAAACATGTAATAATCAAATCGGGATAATTACCATTTCCCCTTAATCATTTGTCATTTCTTTGTGTTTGTAAACTTTGAAGACTCTTCTAGTTCTTTATAAAATATATAATAAAATGTGAGCTTTACGTATCCTACTGTGGTATACAACCTTAGAACGTATTCCTCCTATCTGTACTTTGGTACCTGTTTTGGGGAAATAAAATATTAGAGATTCAAGTGAAGCCCATGCCCATTCCTCTTCTTTCCTGTTCTCCTCAAAGGTACCTCCTGCCCTTGGGCTTCTCCTATGATGTACTGGTCAATGGTCATGTGGGTTTGGGGACTTGGTTTTGGCAATGTGAAGAATTTCAGGATTGATTTGCAAAACCAAGGTGGGGCCAATGGAGATAGTGACTTTGAAACATCTATCGGCCTCTCTCACTTTCTGTGCCATCTTCTAGTTAGGTTATACAATTCCATTTTCTCCTTTAAATAACTTATGATACTCCAAAGGATGGGGTGCAAAAATAAAGTACGTCATATGAATATTTAAATGTATGCAGTATGTTGCAAGAATGAAGTTGCTCCCAGGTCATGATGGTGGCAAAGTAGTTTGATTTGGCCTCTCTTAGCTAATTCACATTAAAACAATATTGAGTTCCAGTTAGATTTTGTATGAAGAAATACCAAAGGGAAGATGCAACCATCTTGGAAACCAAAGCCAGAAGTTGGCCGTACAGCAACATTTAAGAACATTTTCCTCAGGCCTTGAAGAAGTCTAGTAAATTCTCTATTACACTGGTCTCCAGTAATTGATGTTTAGGCCTTAAGGGAGAGTTTGGTTTCTCCCACTCAAGGAGAGAGGGGAGAGCTCTCTGCCTCTCACCCCATTGTGGGAGGGATTCGCACTGAGGTTGTAAAGTGTACAGTAACTACCTCGTCCAACTTGTCTTTCAAAAGGTCATCAGAAGCCGGGCGTGGTGGCGCACGCTTGTAATCCCAGCATTCGGGAGGCTGAGACCGGAGGATCCGGGTTCGCGGCCAGCCTCAGCTACCTAGTGAGGCACTCCGCAACTTAGTGAGACTCGGTTTCAAAATAAAGAATAAAAAATAGGGCTGAGGGTATATCTCGGAGGTAGAATGCCCGAGTTCAATCCCCAGTACCGC
>PVLC010004929.1:0-35212 GCA_004027655.1 Graphiurus murinus | reverse complement strand
GGTCATCAGAGCATGAGAGTGGGGAGGGAATTATTCAGGTCACAGTTTGATCAGCTTAGTTGCTCTGTCCTCTTCTTCTTTCTAGAGTCAAATTATATTTCATTAGGTTCATCTATTCTTAGGCCATAAACATCCTGATTATATTATCATTCAGTATCTTCTTTTGACATTGACAGGGCCAACCATGCTCTCCCCCAACTTCCAATTATTTTGATTCTACACTGAGGACAAACTTTCTAAGCATAAATATTTTGAAAGCATAAGTAACACCCCCCCAAAAAATAAGGTAATAGATTTGAAAAAATAAATAAATCTTTCAGACATAAAGGACCATAAATGAAAATAAATGATTAAAAGGGAGATGTGTACATCATATATGTATGAAACAGAGGTATGCTATTTTTAAGATGTAAACAGTTTTTATGAATCAATAAGAGCTGAATCAGAGAAGAGTTCAGCTACCTGTAAACTTAAAAGCCTGCCTATGGCGTAACTCTCCACAAATAAAATGAGCACCAAAGAAACAAAAACTAGGAAGCCAGGCATGGTGACTCACACTTGTAATCCCAGCAATTGGGAGGCTGAGACCAGAGGATCCAGGTTCACGGCCAGCCTCAGTTACCTAGTGAGGCACTCCGCAACTTAGTGAGACCCTGTTTCAAAATACAGAATAAAAAATAGGGCTGGGGGTATAGCTTGGAGGTAGAATGCCCCTGGGTTCAATCCCCAGTACTGCAAAAAGAAAAAAGAAAAAAAAAAAACTAGAAACACTAGACAAAGAGGTCTCTGTTTTTCCCACAACCCCCACCAAACAGATTTAAATCCATAGTCTGTTTCTAGTGGGAGGGAGTGCCCCTTTGTACTCCTAAGAATATTTTAATGTGGTTTGTAGTTTTTCCATTATTGTAAATGAGCTTTATTTTCCTCTCATATTTTCTAACAGACTCTTCCTGATCTGCAAGGTAGCTATTGATTTTGTATGTTAATTTTTGTTCCAGATCATACTCTATTAGTTCAAGTAGTAGCAATTGAAGTGCCCTTGAATTTTTCTAGTAGAAAAATTATCTGCAAACAATGAGTTGTTTTTTTTTTTTTCACTTTTCTTCAAATAACAAACATTTCCAACCTCTACTTTATGTCTATAGTATATTGGTTTGAAATTCCGGAGTAAGGTTAAATTGCTTCAAAATTGAAAGGTATCTTGCATTTTTCCTTTTTTAATTTGACCATTTCTAGGCTTTAACATCCAGTAGGCTACTAAAACTACATGCATTACTGTATTACATTCTATCAAATCTCTTCAGTATCTATCAATTATACACATTTTTTTAACCTGGAATGTTTGTATTATTAAACAAAATAAACAAAAAAAGGGTATACATTATTCATTATGTTATATATGTACAAATCACATATACAATGCATATGTAATGTGTATTTTAAAATATATATATATGTAATATACAATAAATAATTATAATTTTCCTAGTATTGAACAATTTTTGCATTCCTCGGAGAACTGCTCTTAACATACTTTACTCTTCTAAAAATGATCATTTTGAATTGAACTTTTTTTCATAGATATATTAAACCCTATATCTATGGTTTAATCTATGTCATTAAATGTTCTGCAAAGCTAAGTTAAAGTAAACTTTTTGTTGATTCTAACATACATAAACCAAGTGAATTTTCATAAACTCAATGCACCTGACCAAACAGTGCTCAGGTGAGAAATAGAATAAAGCCAGTACTCCAGAACACCCTATGTGCCCATCCTAATTGCTAAGCGCCTCCACGGTCAGGCACTGTGACAAAGCCCTGCTTCAGTGTCTGCATGGTGAATGGGGAGAGTATAACAGCATATAAAGCCAAAGAGGCAGAAAAGAACCAGATCAGGTGAGACTTTGAGAACCACAGTGTGTTTTCTATTGCTGCATTCTTTTTGGTGCATCTTAGTGGCAAAAACAAACAAACAAACAAACAAACAAAAACAACAACACACAAAACTTACCTAGCAGTTTCTGTTAGGAGTCTGGGCATAGCTTGGGTGGGTCCTCTACTCAGGATATCACAAGGCTGTGGTCAGTGTCAGCTACACTGCAGTGCTTGTTTGGAGCTAAGGGTCCTAGTCCAAGTTCATTTCAGTCAACCAAATTCAATTCCTTGTGGCTGTAAAACTGATGTCCCTGAGTTGTTATTAGCTGTGGGTCAGGGACTACTCTCATGTCCTAGAGGCTGTCCACAGACCCCTGCAACATGGCTAACATGGGCATCTTATAATGTGGGCATGTGCTTTCCTCCAGGCTAGCAGGAGCATGTCTCACTGACTCTGTCTCTTTAAAGGATCCTCTGCTTAGACCAGACCCATCCAATATATAGTAGTCTCTCCTTATCCATAATTGCTTTAATTTACTGGATGTCAATAGTGACCTGAAAATACTGAATGGAAAATTGCAGAAATCAACAGTTCAAAGGTTTTAAATTGCACTTTGAGTGGCATGATGAGATCTGCATTGTCCATCTTAGGACATGAGTCATCCCTTTGTATCCACACTGTATGTATTACCTCCCCGTCAGTCATTCAGTAGCTATCTCAGTTATCTGATTTATCACAGTGCTTCTGTTCGAGTAGTCTTCATGATCCAAAATACAATATTTTGAGAGATCATATTTACATAATTTTATTATAGTATATTATTGTAATTGTTTTACTTTATCATTAGTTATTATTGTTAATCTCTTACTGTGCCTAAATTATAAGTTAAATTTTATCATAGGTCTTATGTATAGGAAGAAAGAATATACATGGGGTTCAGTAGTACAATAATTTCTCCCACAGATATTTCAACCATACTCTCCATTTTGACTAACTGAAAGTCAACTGATTAGTAACCCAATCATGGGAGTGATATCCCACACTAAGGAGGAGGCGATTGTAGGAGGATATGGGTCAGTGGGGATTATCTTAGAATTCTACCAATTGCATATAGAAAGAACTGTTATTTTGTTTTCTATTCGTAATGAGAAGCTGTTTAAAGGATTATAATCACTGATGGAAGATCTGACTTAAACATTATAAAACTAACCCCAATAAAAGATTTGTAAAGAGCCGGATGTGGTGGCGCATGCTTGTAATACCAGCATTTGGGAGGCTGAGACCGGAGGATCTGGGTTCACAGCTAGCCTCAGCTACCTAGTGAGGCACTCTGCAACTTAGTGAGACCCTGCTTCAAAATAAGGAATAAAAAATAGGGCTGGGGATGTAGCTCAGAGGTTTCAATCCCCAGTACCTGGGCTCAATCCCCAGTACTGCAAAAAAAAAAAAAAGGATTTGTAAAGAGCAAAACTAACCAGATGCTATGTGGAAAATGGAATAGGATTTTTGCTTCAGTAATTAGTAAGAGGATGGTTCTGTTTTCTGAGATCACAAAAGAGCCTAGAGGTAGAAATAAAGAGAGCACCATGGGACAGGCTAACTTTTGGATTTGTTCTGCTTAGGCTTCCAGTGGAGAATTCTCAGTTAGACATACATGTGTGGAGCTAAAAGGAGAGCTAGAGCTGGAATTGTAGTCATCTGTCAGGACTGAATGTCAACTCCTGACACTTGGTCACACTTGGGGTAGATCTAGACAGGCTAGTGGATTGCTGCAGATTCAATTCTTAAGTTCTAATTCTTAGTCTTACAGTCAGTTGAATAGGCCGACTTTGCTTAAAGTTTTGCTAGAAATGACCTCTTAGCTTTATAGCATACTTTCTATAGTATCAAAATACTTGTTTGTTTATAGATTAGCTTCTACTGAGGCAAGTTCTATCCATACTGATTTCTTGTTATTCAATAGGGTTTGCACTTCTTTGCCCACTTGATCAAACTGGAGGCCACACGCCTCCTCCTTGAATTTCTACTGAACAGTAGATTCTTAGGCTGAACAAGAGAATCATAAGTAACCATAATACCTTACTCAGATGAAACATGGAGCGAAATTTGATAATTTGGTCCTGACTCAAGAGAATATATTAAAAAATGATTACAGATCTAGATTTCAAATAGATTTGTCTATTTCAGCTTGGGATGCTTGGGCCTTAACAACATAGAACAGCCTCCAACATGAGCTCATCTAACCAGATCACTCAAGGGGGAGTAAACCTGGGATCACAAGTTGCTTACAGCTGGTACCTTTGCTGATTATGAGAGGTTACTTACTTCTGACAATCAGGTTTACAATTCTCTGTCCAGCCCCAAAACGTAAGGAAAACATCAGATGGCCAGACCTTAGATAAAGTTTGTAGTAGTCTTTGAGGAACCATGCACATCTCACAAACCAGCAGCTTAAAGCTCCCCCATTTCCTGTTTCTGCCTGTCTTGGATGGTTAAAGGCTTTTACCTAAGTAAATTGGCACCCTTAGAAACCTCTAAGGAAACTTCTCTCAGTGGCTTTAGGGACCTAAAAAAGTTCACACCAGGTTAAAGTCTCTGAGGCAGGAAATTCAATTTGACATTTTTGGACATTACTCTTGAACACAGATTTGATAACCCACAGAATTTTTTCTGAGAGTGGGGCTCAAATTTGACTTTCCTTTTTAACACTGTTGAATAACCCCCAAAGGAATTCAAGAAAAAATCTTATAAGGACAAGAAAATTAAAAGGCGAGAGCAAACTCCAAATCATGGGCAAAGCAATACATTTCTGGAAGGCAGAGAAGGTGGTGTCCACAAGTAGAATTGTGATCAGTGCTTACTGTGCTTGTATATTCATAAGCATGACAGGCATACACATGTGCACACACACACACACACACACACACACACCAGTTTGCTACCTACACACAAATGGCAGTCTTGGTCCACTGTTAGCATACACCTTCACACACAAGGTATTAGAGAAGGCCTCTTGGAGGGATGGGTAGGGAGTGCATGTCCTGGTCTGATTGCTCTTTTCTCCTTGTTCTGTCTCTGTGTTTCTGACCAAATGCTCCTCTTTGAAGATCCACATGGGATCATGTGTTAGTCTAACAACATGAGCTACCTCGACCTAGACGTTTTCCTTGGGCTACATGTTTTCACCCTTGGGCTGTTGGCCACACAGAGTTCTCCGTGAGCTCATCTTCTGTTTGAAAGGTTCCTTCAGCACGTGCCCTCTATGGCTTGGGAGAGAGCAGCGCCTCGGAGGGCTCAGGCATGAGCACCTTGGGCAGAGGATTCCTGGAAACATGCTCTGAAGCTTCTGCCTCACTGCTTGTCTTATCTTTCACTTTTTTTTTCCCCTTTGTGGTAATGAGGATTGAACCTAGGGGCATTATACCTCTGAGCTATACCCCTAGCCCTATTTTTTTTTTTATTTTGAAACAGGGTCTCACTAAGTTGCAGGGGGCATAAGTTGCTGAGGCTAGCCTTGAACCTGCAATCTTCCTGTCTCATTCTCCCAAGTACTGAGATTATAGGTGTGCGCCATTGAACCCTTCCTATCTTTCACTTTTAGCTCCTTCTGAACCTGGCAGGGCTAGGTGGCCTTAAAGGTTTACAACATAAATTTCTATGATTTTTTTTTAAATAATTGTCTGACTTCTTATGTGCCAGGATCCTGTAACTCTTTGGCCGACTCGCTTGATAATAGGAACACAAAATATGCAATGTCTCCATGAACAGTGTGTGCTCTTTGATGTTCTTGAATCACAAGGAATTACTATGTCTGTCTTACTATGCCTTTTCCCATTTCTAATTATTGTTTTGTATTTTCATCACACATCGTGGTGAAAGATCCCTGGGTCCTTGGACCCTTCCCAATGGAAAGAGTAAACTAAGTCATTTTCAATAATATTAAGGGAGCACTGAAGAGCCCTCGTGTGGGGCCATCAGCAGCTGCGGCCTCAGCCTCTGGCCTGATGAAGTAAGTGTGGGCCACTGCACTGGGCCAGCAGCAGGAGGAGAGGGAAAAAGAGTTGGAGAGACAGCCAGTTGGCTGGAGACAAGATCTAAGGGGCAAACCTCCCTGATGGTTTGCAAGAGATCAATACTTTGAAATGCCCATGGCCCCAGTGCTCAACAGCATGGGAGACCCACAAGCCCGGGCAGCGCTGCCGGCCCCTCCCTGTAAAGGTCTTTGACTCACAGACTGAATTCCCATTTCCCCGGTGCTGTACTGGTTCTCTGTATGGAACTCTTCACTCTCAGCCAGATGGCGTTTGCTTTGATGGTGCCAGAGATGGGAAGACACATAAAGATCAAGCATCCAAAATCTAGTATTTCATAACTACATAGGATTCCAGAGTATAGAGACACTTGGAATTCGTTTATTGTCCTTTTGTGAGATTGTTTAACTCATTTATTTTGTACAACTTACAAGCAACTATACCTGTGACTTGAATCTCTTGAATTTATGGTTGTTGTTTTTTTTAAGAAGACTAGTCCATTTGAATAACCCATTGTTTCTATACTCAAGCCTTGACAAGCTTACAGTTTACAACATACTCATTCACACACCTGTCTAAAGTAATAATACTGCTATTATCTTTAATTTGAATATTAATGTATATTCTTGGGAAAACAAATATAAAAATATAGAACAATGGAAACTAAAATCATAGTCAATATGATTTCCAGACTTTTTACCTCTACCTACAGATATTAACAGATAGACAGACATAGACACACTTTTTAAAATTCTAAGATCTCCTTAAGTCCAGGAGCTACAGTGTTGTAAAAATAATGCACAAAGGGTCTCATAAACAGTAGTGGTTTAGTAGTTTATTCTCTTTTGCCTTTTTTGACCACCTACTGTGCACAAAACAATTCATAGACAGTATCTGTGATGTTCCCAAGAATCTTGAACAATTGGGGTATTATTTTACATTTAGAAAATGAAATTAAAGCCAGGTGCATACTTGTAATCTTAGTACTTGGGAGGCTGAGACAGGAGGATCGCAGGTTCAAGAGCAGCCTCAGCAACTTAGGGAGACGCTCAGAAGCTTAGTGAGACCCTGTTTCCAAACAAAAAGTAAAAAAGTACTGGGGATGTAGCTCAGAGGTATAATGCTCCTGGGTTCAATCCCTAGTACCACACATACATACATGCACACACACACACACACACACACACACACACACACACACGATTAAAAGGTGTTAAGAGAAAAATAAAAATAAATAAATAAAATGTTTTCAACTCTAAAACATAATATCAATTACAAGAGAGTCTTTGGAGCAAAAAATAAGATAATAAAGCAAAACAAGACCCACATTAAATGGATACAACATTAGGATGCTCAATGCCAACTCCAGAAATCAACTCTGAGCAATTTAAGCTGAAAGGAAATGTATTATGAAGAGCTGGGTAGCTCCTGGAATTGACAGGAAGGCTGGTGGGGGAGGCAGAAGAAATGAATGAGGCTACATATTCAGCACTAGGCTCCAGATCCCACCATGTCACTGCTCCAGTGAGACCCCAGCTGCTCCCTGGGGTGGAGTGGCTGCACAAGGCCATAGCACAACACTTTGGGTGTCATCCAGAGTCAGATGGAAGCTCCATGACAACCTCTGAGCAGCCTCAGCACAGGACTGAAAGTTTGGGGTTCTACCTTGGACTGGCCAGGCCTGGGCCACATGCCCAAAGCCTAGTTGCTTGGGAGGCTGGTGACATTTATGGCTTTGGGGACTTCTGAATCGAGGGGGAGGCTGTACTTCCCATGGCTCCTGAGACGAAGGATTTTCCAAATGTAGAAAGGAAGTTTGGGTGTGGTATGTCTACAAAAACATTACATTTCTACTAGAGGAGCAGTTCTTCAACATTACCAAAAGAATCCACTAGAGCACTTCATAAAATCTGGGTTTTAAGCTGGGCGTGGTGGCGCATGCTTTTAATCCCAGTACTTGGAAGGCTGAGTCAGGAGGATCGCAGGTTCAAGGACAGCCTCAGCAACATAGCAAGACTCTTAGCAATCTGCCTAGACCCTGTTTAAAAACAAAAGCAATAAAAAGGGCTGGGGGCATAGCTCAGAGGTTAGAATGTACCCGGATTCAATCTCCAGTACCACAAAAGATCAAAATCAACAACAAAAAATAGGTTTAATCCTGGGCTGCACCTCCTGAGATCCAGCAGGTCTAGTGTGAGATCTGCAATGTGCATCATGATCAGCACCCAGGCGATGCTGCTGGTCCAGGGACCACTCTTTGAGAACTACTCTAGTACACATACTAGTTTTTCACTCCCCATGGCGTGCACGCACGCACCCAATTCTATACCATTTTCCTCTTTGTTAGTGCAGAGTTGAGCTTAAACTATGTTCATTCTCATCTAGTAGGAAGAACATTCTGAATCACTCACTTCCTGCCCACAGTACTTCTTTATGCAAAGCCTCAGAGAAGCGCCCAGCTCTTTATGATACATACCCTGACGGCTTTAGTGTCATTTTGAATTATAGCATAATGTTGAGATGTATCACAGAATTCTGACGTTTTGTACTTCTTTATGTTTAAAAGCTGTTGTTTCTTTTCTTTGTTTAATTGAATTATGTTTGGATTCATTTTAAATAGTTTTTCTTGAGAAAGGAGCCTGAAACTCCTGACAGATTTGGCTCCCTACGTGATGAGCCTTGCAGCGAATGCACCAGCCACCTAGCTCCCCCGAGTTTGAACATTTCTATGATCTTTCCAGAGAGTTTGGCAATTTCAATTGCATTTAATTGCATTGTCCAGCACAAAATTGCCCATCTTTATTGTTCAAAGTAATTTTATTGCTGTATTATAATGTACTCTTTTTCTTGTTTTTAATTATGAAAAATTTTTAAATAGAAAAAAAGAACTGAGCTGGTACAACAAACACTGATGTAGCCGCTGTGCAGAACTAATAAATAGCACCAACTTGCTATAATTGCCTCTGACCTTTTCTTTCCTCTTGAAATAACTAACACATCATTGCTTTAGCTTATATCCCTTTTACATGCTTTTTCAGTCTCTCTCTCTCTCTCTCTCTCTCTCTCTCTCTCTCTCTCTCTCTCTCCCCCCCTCCCCGCCCCCTCGCCTCCATGTCTTTTCAAGAGTAAACCACTGTCTTGGGTTTGCAGTGTTTTTCATCTGGCCCATAGTTTATGAAGACTTTTCTTTTGGTGGTGGTGCTAGGGATTGTACCCAGGGGCATTCTACCTCCAATTACATTCCCAATCCTAGTTTGTTTGTTTGTTTGTTTGTGGCACCAGAGATTGAACCCAGGGGCATTCTACCTCTGAGCTCCACCCCCAACCCTATTTGATTTTTATTTTGAAACAAGGACTCACTAGGTTGATGAGAGTCTCACTACTTGCTGAGGCTGTCCTTGAACCTACAAGCTTCTTGTCTCAGCCCCCCAAGTACTGGGATTACATACAGGTGTGCACCACCATGCCCAGCTTTATGGAGATATTTCTTAAAGAAAATATCAAGAATCCAAATTCAAGTTGGTCCCTACCTCAATCCCCCCCACACACACACACACAAATCAATCAATCAATTGCAAGCAATTTAGGGTAATTCATAAACCCAAAAAGAACTATAAGGAATCTGTAAGAAAACAGGAGAATATCTTCACAACCAGGAGACAGGCAAATATTTCCTGGACAGAACACAAAAATCATGAACACAAAAGAGACTCATTGGAATTCATCAAAATTTAAAACTTCTGAAGGGCACACAATTTCAGTCAGACAGAAAGAATCATTTCAACAGATCCATCTACGTCAAACCTTCCAAGTTAGTTTTTCTATGACTTGAATTAGAATTTCGGCATAGTGGATTCCACATTGTAGAACCTCCATTGCCATTTTTCTATTATATTTTAGTGTTCCTGAATATTTTTCTTCTCTTGGTGAATTTCCCTTCTTTTTCTTCAACATTATACAAACCTGGGAGCCTGAGACAGTAGGATAGCAGGTTCATGGCCAGCCTCAGCAACTTAGCAAGGCCCTCTACAGTTTAGATCCTGTTTCAAAATTTAAAAAAAAAAAAAAATACGCCTGGGGGTGTAGCTCAGACATAGAATGGCCTGGTTTAATCCCCCATACCACACACAAAAAAATACATTATATAAAAAATTATTTCTCTAGTCTTCCATTATTCAAGCTCTTGTTTCATAGGTTGTATTTTGTGTGTAGGTGGGTGTGTGTGTCTATTTCATTGAGAACTCAAATGTTTTCAAAGCCTTCCAATGCAATAAAATCCTTCTCCATGCTATACTTTTTTCTCTGCTTCTATAGAGCACCTCCTCTTTTACTGTGTAGAAATTTTCTTTGCAGTGTTCTGTGGTTGTTGGGGTTTTTGTTTTGTTTTGAGTTTCTTTTTTCTGATCATCCTTCAAAGAGGGAAGAGCAGTCCTGTTTTACTAACTCCAGGGCACGAGATGGACAGTGCTTCTTGGTCTTCCTCTCTGCTCTTCTGGGCATCAACAGAATCTCAAACTTGATTCTTTTTTTTTTTTTTTTTTTTTGGTACTGGGGATTGAACTCAGGGGCATTCTACCTTTGAGCTATACCCCCAATCCTATCTCTTCATTCTTTATTTTTGAAACAGGGTCTCACTAACTTGCGGACTGCCTCGCTAGGTAGCTGAGGCTGGCCTCGAACCCGGATCCTCCGGTCTCAGCCTCCCAAATGCTGGGATTACAAGCATGCGCCACAACGCCTGGCTTCAAACTTGATTCTTAAACTGAGGCCATTCAAACATACCCTCACAAAAACACCCAGAATAGTCTTTTTTTTGTTTGTTTGTTTGAGGTACTGAGGATTGAACCCAGGGTCATTCTACCTCCAAGCTACATCCCCAGCCCTAATTTTTATTCTTTATTTTGAAAAAGGGTCTCACTAAGTTGTGGAGGGCCTCACTAAGTAGCCGAGGCTGACTGTGAACCCGGATCCTCTGGTCTCAGCCTCCCAAGTACTGGGATTACAAGGGTGCACCACCACGCCCGGCTCCCAGAATACTTTTATACCAAATATCTGGGCACCCTGTGGTCCAGTCTAATGACACATAAAATTAACTGTTATAGAAGTGAAAATGATCTTAAGTATTACAGTAAGGATTAACATCCTGGGGGAATGGTTCTTTAAGAATTCCCATTTTTTTCCTAAATTATTCTAATCAAGGAAGGGCTCAGACTGTGTCAGATTAGCCACAAATGCACCATGGTGCTACAATCACAAGACAAG
Source organism: Graphiurus murinus (assembly GCA_004027655.1). NCBI lineage: Eukaryota > Metazoa > Chordata > Mammalia > Rodentia > Gliridae > Graphiurus > Graphiurus murinus. The sequence goes on along the minus strand of PVLC010004929.1, from coordinate 24,043 downwards.
ATGGTTCAGTGTCCTCCTCAGACCCTGGCCAAACCTGTGCCTGCTAATCAAATTGGGTGTCAGAAGCCAAATTTAAACTGAATATCCATCTATCTATCTATCTATCTATCTATCTATCTATCTATCTATCTAAAATACATATATAAACATTACATACATACATATATATGTGTATGTATAATATATATGAAAAATATGTTATATAAGATACAATTATATAATATATAGCACCCACATACACATACATATATATATATGTAACCTTTATCATATCGAGTCCCTGAAGATCACTGACTAATACAACATCTTAAGGAGCAGGACTTGGTACCTTTTCTACCTAGGGGACAAATAAAAGCTCCTTCAGCATCATTATTTTCATGACCATAGACAGAGACTTATTCTGGCCATAACTTCAGCCTGGAATCTCCCAAGAGTCATCTGAGCTCTGTAAAATGAGAGAATCAGAATTGCAAATATTACATCATGTGAGGCCTTGAGACTGTCCTGGATCTTGGCATAAGCATACATTGAATTAGGAGTGCCTTCAGTCTCACAGGGAGATTCTTTGTTGGTATATCCTATATACCCCAGGCAGACCCTGGATATCCAACCCTCCTCCTGTATGGCGTTGGCATTGGAAGTGGTCAGAAGCAGATGGGATCCAGAAGGCGAATGTCAATGTTAACCCAACAGGAATCCCTGGGGCAGCACCAGAGGTCATATGTCAGAATCCCCTGGGTTCTGGGTCCCATCCCCAGCATCTCTGGGTGGAACCCAACTGTGTCCATTTCTAACAAGTTCTCAGCAATGCAGAAGAGCATTTGCTTTAGGGTTCAGGGCTGAGGGAAAGGGCTAGAAGAGGATCATACAGCAAGAAGTCCATAGCCCTGCAAGGAGGTCGGGCCACAGAGGACAAGGTGGAAGAGAGGACCAGAATGAAACCGAGATGCCAAGCACTTTGGGGCCAGTCTCCAGAGCTGGAGATTGGGCGGGTTATCTGAACACACGTAGCTGAACCACATCTAAACAAAACACAGGCATGAAGGGAACCTTGCCAAGGCCTCCTCCTCAGCCCTGTCCTTACGGCAGGTGGAGCGTTTGCCAAATGGGAAACAGCAGTGAATTCTGTGCATATAGATGTCCAGTGTAAAATGCTCAATAGACGCTGGTTCTTAGACTTGGCTGATTTTATCAGGAAACAGGAACCCTGTGAAATTGAACAGATAAGACACAGTAGAGAGCCCAGATAGGGAAGTATATTGTCTCCTGTTTATAATGTGGAATACTTCCTTAAGTTAAAGCAAAATTTGGCATAAAGTACGATGTCTTTCCTGCTTTGGACATAGTTTTTTGGTCATGAGTCCCTTTCACAATCATTGTTCATTGGTGCGTTGTAATCATACATCACAGTGAGGTTGAGAGTGACAGAAACAGAGATGTAACAGCACTTGGTGTGTTTCCCTCCTGCTCCCCCCCCTCGTACATAATATTGAAATTGGTATTGATGACTCCATATATGAACACAGCATTATTTGAACTGTTTCCGTCATTGATTCCTTAATGCCTTCTCAATTTGGCCAGTATTCCATTTCCCTCTCTCTGCCTTCCCAACCAAGTGTTGTTCCCTCTGTCACCCCCACCCATTTAATGTTAATCCCTTTCATCGGGTTAAAAACTTTACTTAGCTGTTTTGCCACATTCCCTAAGAACTCTGGAGTCTGAATCATCAAAGTGAAAACCAGAGGATAATTTGGGAATTTGTTCCAATTTAAGTGACTAAATTGCTTCTCCATTTGTTACTTATCTGCTTATGGATATTCTAATGCATGGCACCATATTTGCACTCGAAGAGCTGGCTCTGTATCCAGCAGCCAGTGTTTTCCAGGCTGAACCCAGAAACGGGGATTTCAGATTTATGCTGTAAGATTGTATGAGATCTTAGCGACACATTTTTGAGTCATTATGAAGGAAGCAGGTCAGACTAAATTGGAAGACACGACACCTTGCTTGAAACCATTTCCCGGGGGAGAGCAGATCTCAGCTGTGGTGATGGAGGTAACGTATGATGGAGAAGTGGATCCAATCATAAAAGAGATCCCCCAGAGCAGGGCTTTAGAAATACAGCTTCTCCACCCTAGCAAAACCTGGGTGTCTTTGTAGGCCATCATGCAAAGAAAAAAAATCACAATGTGTTCTTTACGCTGAAGTGACATACCTCTCCTAACTTTGGGGTCCATGCCTATCGATACCAGGATGCCCAGTGCATGATATTGTCTTGACAGTCCATCAAGCCAGGTGTGGTGGTGTACACCTATAGTCCTAGTACTTAGGAGGTTGAGATAAGAGGATCGCAGGTTTGAGGCCAGCCTCAGCAACTTAGTAAGGCCATCTGCAACTTAGTGAGACCCTATTTCAAAATAAAAAATACAATAGGGCTGAGGTATACCTCAGAGGTAGAATGCCCCTGGGTTCAATCCCCAGTATTCCCCCCCACCACAAATAAAATAATAAAGTCCCTGAGATCCACTCCTGAGTACTGTGTATTTTGCTGCTTCTCTGCTACACTTGCCCCACTTCCTCTCCCTTAAATACCAGACAATAAAGCATGCTACCCAAAGTCACTCGCGCCATCTGCCTGCTGGGTTCTGCCACTGTGTGAGAGGACAGGGAGAGGAGGAAGAAATGAGCACTTAGGGAGGATCTGCTGGTGCAAGGCACTCTGCTGGCATCTCCACAGCCCATGCCACAGCAGTCCGGGGCAGTAAGAAGTGTAGTGTAAGCAGAGTGACTTAGCTCCATAGAAGCCCATATTACAAACCAGGAAACCAGGGCATAGCTTCACCAGGAGGAACTTAGCTTAGCACTCTGCTACAAATGAAGATAATATAGTACAGTCGGCCCTTCACATCTGAGGATTGTGTATCCACAGATTCAACCAACCGTGAGTTGTCAGCATTCAGAAATGCAATCATGTCTGCACTGAACTTATACAGATATTTTTTCTTTTTTTTTTGGTACTGGAGAGTGAACTCAGGGGCATTCTACCTCTGAGCTACACCCCCCAGCCCTATTTTATTTTTATTTGAAAAAGAGTTTTGCTAGGGTGATGACAGTCTCACTACATTGCTGAGGCTGTTCTCAAACCTGCAAGCCTCCTGTCTCAGCCTCCCAAGTACTGGGATTACAGGTGTGCACTGCCATGCCCTGTTCAGACTTTTTCCTTGTCATTATTCCCTACACAATGTATGACAACTATTTATACAGCTTTTACTTTGCATTAGGTATTATAAGAAAAGAGATTGTTTAAAGTAGATGGGAAGCCGGGCATGGTGGCGCACGCTTGTAATCCCAGCATTGGGGAGGCTGAGACCGGAGGATCCGGGTTCGCGGCCAGCCTCAGCTACCTAGTGAGGCACTCCACAACCTAGTGAGACTCGGTTTCAAAATAAAGAATAAAAAATAGGGGCTGGGGGTATAGCTCGGAGGTAGAATGCCTCTGAGTTCAATCCCCAGTACCGTAAAAAAAAAAAAAATAAAAAAAAATAAAAAAAAAAAAATAAAGTAGATGGGAGAAGGTGTGTAGGTTTTATGCAAATACTATGCCATTTTATATAAACAACTTGAACATTTCTTGATTTGATATGCGTGGGGGATTCCAGGAACAAGTCCCCTACAGATACCAAGGGCCAAGTATGCTTATATTAGTTATTACAATCTAGAGTCAGACTTAATCCTCACAACCATCTTACAGCATTATTATTATTATATTATTATTATTACTATTATCATCATCATCACATGTTGCTCCTGAGAAACAGGAAACTTGAGTAACTTGACATGGCTCACAGGATTAATATGAGTAAAGTTAAGATTTGAATCCAGGAATTCTGACTTAAGAATCTGTAGTGTGTGTGTGTGTGTGTGTGTGTGTGTGTGTGTGTGTGTGTGTGTGTTACTGGGAATTGAACCCAGGAGCATTCTACCTCCAAGCTACACTCCTAGCCCTATTTTATTTTTTTAATCCTTCCTCAATTCCCAACCCACTCCCTCCCCCTCTGTCCTTCTCAAGTTCAATTTAGTGAGTTGCAGAGGGCTTCACTAAGTTGCTGAGAGGTTCTCCTTGAATCTGCAATTCTCCTGTCTTAGCCTCCCAAATACTGCGATTATAAGCGTACACCACCATGCCTGGCTAAGAATGTATACTCTTAACGATACTGGACTGGTTTTAGTTACAAAACTATACTATTGACTTAAATAAATACTCACAAATAGTAAGACATGGAGCCAGAAATGGTTCCTAGATCTTTCTTGTGCACCAAATAGTTAAGAACTAGCAAAACAGAAATATTCAAGAAACACTAGTCCCTCTAAGAAGTAGGCTTTGTATAGAGGGTGATGAGGTTGGCATCTCCCCTTTACCAGATCTGTCGTCAGGTTTTTGCTTAATGGTCAATGTCTCCCACTCCAATTCTCTCTGAATCTTTACAGAGTCAGTTCATAAGGACTCTTTGAGTTTAGAAGTGCCGGATTCCCTAGTGACTGCAAGAATGAGATCATTCTTGGCTGTCCAAATGAGCCTTATCAGGATTCAGTGTGGCATTTTCTCTACTTCCCTCTCCAAGATTTTTGGAGCTAAGCTTGTCATCACCCTTAACTGACAGTCTCACACACACACACACACACACACACACACACACACACACACACACACCAGAGCTAAGGATCAAGAGGATTGTGTTAACTCTCAAGCTGTGACTGTGATATCAGATATGGGAAAACAAAGCCCCACTTGATCATGATCAAGTAAAGGGCAAGCAGGGATGGACTCGTTCAGCCCTATGGTCGACTCTTCTGCAAGGAAGACAGATTGCATGTAAGATAGAAATTGCATTTAATTGCCTACTAAAAGGATGACTTATGACATAAACACACATGATCTATTTTTCTCACCTAATGAGATGATCAGAGGAGGCAGATTTTTCTGTTGATTGGCAGGCTCAAGATTTTCAGAGCTGAGAACAGTCAATTGAGAACAATCAGGCATTTCTCTTGGTCTTGACTTTGTTGGCTCAAGGTGGCTGCTGCAGCCCCAGCCATCAGGAGTAGGCAAGCTAAAGGAGAAAAAAAGGTACCTTCTGAGTAAACTCGGGTTTCAAGGCTTCCCCTAACTCTCTGTCCCCTTCTTTTGCATACATCCATAAGAGAGGCTGGGCACACAGCCACCTCCAATGATTCAGGTGGAAGGGGGAGTAGGTAATAAGCAATTTCTACTACCCATTTCAGTTGATTCAGGAGTGGTTATCAACTCCAGCATCTCTGTACTGCCAAATCTATTTTTCCCTCTTGAATATCTCTGGGAACACTGAGTTTTGTCTGCATTCCATCTGCCTTGGACCAACATTCTAGGAGTGGGTCAGCCCAGTACAGTTCAAGCTGTGAAGAATAAAGTACTAATTTAATTTTTTTTTTCTTTTACTTGTGATGGGTATATTAGTATAGTTGCCACCACTTTCAGTATCTGAGTCAGGATGGAGGTCTGGTACACCTATGAGCTGCCCCAAATTCAAGAAATATTTCAAGAGAGAAAATGAATTATCTCCTTATTAATCAAAGGTGAAGGAGAATAAGACTTGGAAATCATAGTGGATCAGATTATTATCAATTATGATTATTATTGGGTTTTGTTTTGTTTTGCTGAGAATTGAACCCAGGGTTTTTTTTTTTTTTTTTACCTCTGAGCTACACCCTCAGCCCTATTTTATTTTGAAACAGGGTCTCTCTAAGTTGCCGAGGGCCTTGCTAAGTTGCTGATGTTGGCCTTGAACCTGTGGTCCTTTTGTCTCAGCCGCCCAAGAACTGGGATTACAGGTGAGCACCACCATGCCCAGCTTCAATTCTGTTTTTTACCCACATTTTTTACACTGGTTATGTCCAATGCCCATCCTCAAACTCCTACCCTTATTAATAAACAAAAGAGAAAAGAAAAAGTAAACAATAACCTCTGGCCACCCTAGAATTGCAGGTGTCCAGAATTTTCCTTCATTAATTTTTTTCCAAGAAACACTGTAAAGCAGATAGAGTATGCAGAGCTCAGTGAGGATAAAACAGTGTTACGGTCTAATGTAATTATGTTAAAATCTAAATATAATTAGGAGGAGGAGGTCTAACTCCAAAGTTAGGCAATGCTGGGGTGTAGGAAGGGCCCGTAGGCCCTTTGGGATAATTACTTATAGAAGCACTAATAGTCATGGGGTTCAAAGCCAGGAAAATGCCAAGAGGCTCCATTATTTATTTTTACCTCGCTAAGCGTATTAGTGTGTTATCCAAGTACCCTGCAACCAGCGCAGCTTGCCGGCATTGGTGCTTGCCGCCAGCGGAGGCAGAGAAGCTAATGGGCCGGTGCGTTTCTCTGGCTGGGTTCCAGGTGGCAAGGCTGTTTCCCTTAACTTAGAATTGACTGTAAACTTGGATGTCTTGCTCTTGTGCCACCAGCCGTGCTGCTGCCAGCATCCCAAATCAAGGCTTGGGGCAAATTCCCAACAGCTCTGACTCATCCCTGGATTTTAGGAAATAAGTATGGATTCCACCCACCCTGGCCCCTCCATGGGAATGAACTCTGAGCATCCGGGAACTCATGCAAAATGGCAGGGTTCAACATCAGAGGAGGAATCTGGAAGGAGGTCTCAGGGAGGTGGAGTCAGGTCGGGTGACAGTGCACAGCCACTTGCCACCCTCGCAGGCACCGTGGCCACCAGCAGCCTCAGGGAAGACAGCAGGCTAGGAGATAGTGTGACTGAAGATGCTGGCTTCAATCATCCGAGTTCCCAGGTCCAGCTGAAACGCTCTGGGGTCACAGTGGGGGAATCCCAGTCTCAGCAACTTAGTGAGACCCTGTTTCAACATAAAAAAATAAAATAAGGCTAAGGGTGTAGCTCAGAAGTAGACTGCCCCTGGGTTCAATTCCCAATACCACCCCAAAATTAAGTAAGTAAGTAAGCAAATAAGTAAGTAAAAGGACTGGGGATATAGCTGAGTGGTAGAGCACCCCTGGGCTCAATCCTCAGAATGGCAAATAGTTAAATAAATAAGTAAATAAATAAATAAATAAACAAATAAAATAGTTTTCTTTCAAAGGGGTAGGGAAGTTTACTTTAGTAAATACCTAACATACACACACACACACACACACACACACACACACACACACACCCCTTATGAAAACAGTGAAAGGATACATCCTAAATTTGATTTTACCTCAATGCCAGAATGGTAAAAATAATGTTAATAAAGACCACCATTTATGGAGCATTTTCTCTGTGCCAGACACAACAATAAACACTTTACAAATGCCTCTGAACAATTCTGTCAGTATCATCACCCTTCTGTTACCTATAAGGAAATGGTGGCTCTGCCCCCAAGAGGTTCAGTAAGTGCCGGGAAGAGCCGACATCCAGTCACTGGTCTCCCTGACTTCAGTGTCTGCATAGACACCATCTGAACAATGTTTTCCATCCACTGGACTCTGCAGGATGTTGGTAGGTGTTTGTTTCTGTTGGAATGCTCTTGGTGCAAGTCGCAAAAACACCTGTTGAAACTGGCTCAGAGGAGAAGGACACAGCTTACAAGTCCAGAGTCAGAGAGAGCTTCAGGAAGGATTGAATCCAAGGCTCAACAGCAACCCTGTTCTTTGGTCCTCCTCTACCTTTGTCAGTGTTGACAGCTGTATGAATTGTGTTTTCTGAATATAGCCACAGCACCCCCTGTTCTTCTGCAATGTGACCCTGATGTGCTGCCATGGAGAGGAGGGTCTACCTTCTCACCCTTTGAACAGGGTGAGTTGTGACCCTTTAGTGACCAATAGAAGGCAGGGGAAGTGGTGCTGTCTGCCTTCTGGTGCTCAGTCAGAAAAGACAGTGCAAACTGAGTGTGGTGGTAGATACCTGTAATCTTAATACTTGGGAGGCTGAGACAGGAGGATCACAGGCTCAAGGACAGCCTCTGCAAGGTAGTGAGATTCTCAGCATCCTAGCAAGACCCTGTTTCAAAATAAAAAATAAAACACAGATGGGGGTGTAGTTCAGAGGTAAAATGTCCTAGGATTCAATCCTTAGCAACACACACACACACACACACACACACACACACACACACACACACACACGAAGGAGGAGGAGGAAAGGAAGAAGTAAAGGAAGGAGGTAGGTAAAAGAAAAAAGAAAGAAAGAAGAAGAAAAAGCAGTGCAGCATCCTCTCTGTGTGTTGGACAGGCAGCCCTGAAGCTGCCATACAGGAAGTTCCACCCCCAGAGCCGCCATACTGTGAGGAAGCACAGCCGGGTGGAGTGGAGAGGCTCTTTGTCTAGTCTCAGGATTTTCCTGGCCCTGGTACCAGACTTGTGATTCAGCACCAGCCATCCAGTCACTCCCAGCTTTCAAATCTTTTCAAGGTCCCAGATATGAGCAGGCAGAGACACTGTGCCCACTGTGTCCTTTCTGAATTCCTCACCCATGGAATCCATGAGCATATTAGTAAAATGGTTAGGTTGGTGGACAGCAGTGAGAAACAGAACGATGTCATTTTCATGTTGACAGCAAGATGGCTATCTCAGTTCCAGACATTGTGGCTAGACATGACGATATCTAGGACTTAAAGAGGGGCTGTTTCTTTTTATGGCTGGATCTCTCTCTTTCTCCAAAATGCTTCCCAGGGGCCCTCAACAGCCATCACAGCATGTCCTTTTAGTCAAAATTGGGCCACATGCCCATTTGGGACAGAATGGATACTAGGAGATAACCTCAATACCTACTATAATTGTGCATGAAAAAAGATTCCCTGCTTTAATTACTGGCAAAGACTAAACTAAAAAAAAATTAAATTGTGTCTCTGATCTATAGGACTGCTTAAGAACATTGATACTAATATATATTTTTTGTTTACCACAAAGAAAAGGTGGTGTAGTTGTTGTTTTTGAAGAACACTTTCCTTCCTGGAACTATTTTCTACTATCTTCTAGAATAAAATTTGGAAAAGACAACACAATTAATTATATGCAGCCACTAAAGGCACATCGATTAAAAGAAAAACCATGATAAATCTGTCTGTTACCGCAACTATCATTTAACATTAATCTACTAATCAGTGCAATTAAATAGGAGCTCTGCCCTCATTTAAATAACAAAATTAGTACCTTTCCCCCTTGGTTATCCCTCCTGTTCCTACATTTTGATCTTTGCTTAATGTAATATGGGATTTAGATCCAATTTATTAAGGTTAAATTATTGGGTTTTCATATTATGTTTTCCCTTTTGAGAAGTAAATGACTTATTTGCATTTTGTTCCATAGACATGTTTAGAGTGTTAATTTTAAATTAAATTTCAGATTTGGATGGTTTCAGTTCTCAGAAACAGTCCCTGTATACTGTGTTCTCCCCTATTCCTGAATTCCTGATTTTGATTTCTCTCCCACTGGGCTGATGTGCACTTGAAATAATTTATTTAGAAAGGGTGGTGGATTTTATGCTTTCTGAGCTCTCACGTAGCTAATTTATATTCTGTTGCCTTTGTAGATGAATCATAACCTTGACAGGTGTCAAATTCCATAAGTAGAAGCCCTTTTCCCCTAAAAACTCTCCATTGTCTCCTGGAATTTGGAAGTGTCAAGGACATGTCCAAGAAGGGTTTTCTTACTCTACAGTTAATCCAGCATTTGTGTGTGTGTGTGTGTGTGTGTGTGTGTGTGTGTGTGTGTGTGTATGGGGGGGGGGATACTGGGATTGAACCCATGGCATTTTAATTCTGAGCTACACACTCTGCCCTTTTTATTTTTTTGTTTTGAAACAGGGTCTTACTAGGTTGCTGAGAGTATTGCCTAATTGCTAAGGCTGGCCTTGAACCTGCTATCCTCCTGTCTCAGCCTCCTAAGTACTGAGATTACAGGCATGTGCCACTACACCCGATTTTAACTCACCTTTTATACCAAGATATTTGCACAATATTTCTTTATTTTTACATTTCACGTACATCAATCATTGAGATATGTCAAAGTACACACATCTTCTAAATTATGCTATCTGATTCACTATAAACCTTATAGATGAGAGAGAATTTTTTTTTTTTTTTTTTGGTATTGGGGATTGAACTCAGGGGCATTCTATCTCCAAACTACACCCCTACACCCCAAGTCCTATTTTTTATTCTTTATTTTGAAACAGGGTCTCACTAAGTTGTGGAGGACCTCACCAAGTAGCTGAAGCTGGCCACGAACCGGGATCCTCCAGTCTCAGCCTCCCAGATGCTGGGATTACAAGTGTGCGCCACCATGCCCGGCTGAGATAATTTTTTTTTCTATTACATTTTGAGTTTTTGTTTCTTTTCCACTTCTTCATGATTCTTCTTTAGGAATAACAATTTTCCATGTATTTCTAGTCTATGTTCTTCCTATTTATCATCTCTTCTCAGATCTTTTTATCCCTAAATCCTGTTCTCTGCACAACAGAACTAATGATATTTATTTTGCCATCTGCATCTCTGGATCCGTTTTCTCAACTCTCATTTCTGCTCTTTGCCGCTTCTCTCATCTCTGCTTTGGCATTATTGGATTTTTCAAACATGATTTCTTATGTACTAACTAGCTTTCTTCTAATCAACGGTATACGTATAGATGAATACCACTGGGAACACTAAGTAATTGCTATGCCAAGTTCGCTTTGATTTCCTATAAATGTTTTTCAAAAGTATGTTTTCTCCGGCCTCCAAAGTGCTTGGATCTCCTGAGAATTTTACGCCCTGAATCCCTTTCACAGGGTTCAAATTTTGTGTGTTTGTTTCTTCCAGTACACCCATCCTTTGCATAGAGACAGGTAAATAATGGAACAAAATTTTCTCTAAAATAGGTTGAGTCTCTGTGAGCTAGCATCTCTCACTTCTGGAGTATAGAGAGAGGAATACGGCACTCGCTCTTGCGTTCTCTCTCTCTCTCTCTTTCTTTCTCTCCCCTTCTCCAGGAAAGGTACAGCTGGTGACCTGGGGGTCAACTTTCCTCCTTCTTGCTTTATTTGTTTTAGGGGGTACCCAAGGCTGAAGCTACTACCAAGCCACATCCTGAGTCCTATTTTATTTTTTTATTTTGAAACAGGGTCTCACTAAATTGCCAAGCCTGCCTTGAAGAACCTGCGATCCTCCTGTCCCAGCCTTCCAAGTCCTGGGATTACAGGCATGCACCACCATGCCTGCTCCTTTTGGTTTCGTTGAACTAGACCTCCATGCCAGACCCTGACCCAGCTGTGTAGCCTTTTCCTTTGTGGGCTTCCTGAACCCCTAGAGCCATAGCTCTTGCCCTCTGAACCTCCGTGTATATCAGGCCAGGCTGCATAATTGATGCTACACCATCCACCCCCAAACTGAGTGCCATATCCCAAGAAGCCTTTGTACCAATGCCCATGGATCTGTGAGTGAGCTGAGGCCCAGCTGAGCGAGGCTGGGCTCAGCAGAGAGTCTCTGCTTCTAGAGCAAGTTGGGTCAGGCCAGCTTTGTGTGTTCAATCTGGGCCCAGGTGACAGAGACACAGGGAAAGTGTTTCTCATTGAGTCATTGTTGGTGCAAGAGGACATGTCCCCCCGGCCTTTGCTCAAGCTATGCCTGTTAACATGTCATTGCCCAAAGCAAGTCACCTGGCCAAGTCCAACATGGCAAGGCAGGAATCCAAATCCTAACTCCCAGCTGTTCCCAAATATGATGAGGCTCAATGGCAAAAAAAGCTGCAGATAAGAGGTCCTTGTTCTGTCCTGTTGCTGCTCTGCTGGCCTCCCAGTGCCATGCCTGGGGGCTGATGTGTTTCTTCCAGAATCTCCGTCACCTCAACTCCCTAACTCCCTAAATGTGGCCTCAGTCTTGCTTTTTAAGAGCTTCTATGGTGCTGGTGATTTTACGGCCTCGGTTCTCTTGCTTTTATAATTGTGTTTGTTTTTCTTTAGCTAATTAAAGTTTCATAGGCAACAAATAAAATTTGAAAAGACGAGGCCAGGATGTGTAATTGAATCCAATAAATGCAACATCGTGCAGCTTGGCTGTGTGCTTACTGTGTGATCGGAGAGGCAATGCCACCTGCCATATTAGTGATCTGTTTATTAAGAGGAAGAGGCTGAGCCAGGCACTGGTGACGCATGCCTGTAATACCAGGACTTGGGAAGCTGAGACTGAAGAGTGGCCGGTTCAAAGACAGCCTCAGCAACTTAGTGAGATCCTGTTTCAAAAATAAAAGAATTACATAGGTCCAGGGGTGTAGCTTGGAGGTAGAATGCCTCTGGGTTCCATCCCCAGTACCTCCACACACACACAAAAAGAAGAGGCCACAGCTTAACCACAGTCTGAGTTTGTGGTCTGGTTTCTAAAATGGAAAGTTCTACCACTTACCCAAGTGCCATGTGTGTGATCTGGTTACTAAAACAGAGGGCTGTAATTCCTAACCACACGCCTTATTTACGGTTTGGTAAGGCAAACAGAAGGAAGCATGACTTGCCCGCATGCCATATTCGTAATCTGATCCCCAAACAGAGGACGGTGCAGCTCAACCACATGTTGTATTTGTGATCAGTTACTGAAACAGAAGGCCAGGGGCTTACCCAAGCGCCATGTTTGTGATCTGGCTCCTAAAACACAGCGCTGTACCACGTTCCCACACACCATATTTGTGTCCCAGTTACTAAAACAAAGGGGCATATGGCTTAAACACAGTCTGCCTTTGGGATCTGGCTAATAAACAGAGGGCCACGGATGAACCTTGGACTCCTGTCTAGTTGTTTCCTGGAAGAAGAAGAAGAAGGAGGTTGCTGAACTGTGCAGGGATTTCCTCTGGGAAGCAAAATTGGGTCAAGGATATTCTAATTTGGGGCTCTAAGGAGAAAAAAAATAGACAACTTAGTTTCACTTTCTAAGCTCAGAACCAAGTACTTATTTTCTAGTTCTTGACAATGGATGGTGATGTTTTTGAAGCAGGAAGGGACACACAGCCCCACACTGTCGTCCCTTTCTGTCACTTCTGTGTATTCACAGAAGTGACATTCAGCCTAGACCCATTTGATTTTGGTCTTCTGATTCATTAACCTCCATTTGGTCACCCCTTTTTTCCCTTTATCACTTTACTTCCCATATTTTCCAGAACTTTCCATTGCCTAGGTCTTGCAATTGTCATTGTTTTTTTGGTATGCTTTTACTGATGCATTATAATTATACACCACATTGAGGTTCAAAGGGATGGAAGCACACACACACACACACACACACGGTACTTGGTGTGTTCCCTCTGGATTCCCACCCCACTGCCTCCCCTTGCCCTATGCATCAGTGAGGTTGGTAGTGATACCTTCGTATATGGACGTAGCATTATTTGAACTGTTCCCCTCACCAGTTCTCCCTTCTTCCTTCCCCTTCTCCCTCCCCTCAGTCCCCTCCCACTGTTCCATGGCTCGCTCGCCCTCTCTCTCTCTCTCTCTCTCTCTCTCTCTCTCTCTCTCTCTCCTCATTTATCTGAAATCCTTTTTGTTTCCTCTTTTCTCTGTAGCTCCCGCATGTGAGAGAAACCAATGTCATCACGGCCCCTTTTGTTGAGTATTTCCACTTGGCACCTGTTTTTTCTCTATAAGTGAGGATTTTGCTCAGTGCACTGGTTGTTTTTACCCATTTTTTCAAAACAGTGTGCATGCTTTTTTTTTGCAGTACTGGGAGTTGAACTCAGGGGCATTCTACCTCCGAGCTACAACCCCAGTCCTATTTTTTATTCTTTATTTTGAAACAGGGTCTCGATAAGTTGCAGAGGGCCACACTAAGTAGCGGAGGCTGGCCTCGAACCCGGATCCTCCTGTTCTCTCAACATCCCAAGTACTGGGATTACAAGTGTGTGCCACCACACCCGGCTTGCATGCATTCTTTTATTCAGTAAATATGGATAAGGGTTAACTTTGGTTAAGTATGATGGAGATTAAAACTGTCAATAGAACATGGTCACTATCCTCCAAGATCTTATAGTTGAGGCCCGGCATGGTGTCACGCACCTGTAATCCCAGGGAGGCTGAGACAGGAGGATCACAGGTTGCAAACCAACCTCAGCAACCTAGAAAGACTCTGTTTCAAATTTTTAATAAAAAGGAGGGCTGGGGATATAGCTCAGAGGTAGATTCCCCTGGATTCAATCCATATATGAAGAAAAAAAAAGATCTTATAGTCCAATAGACAGAAAGATTGGTAAGGAATGTTCCACATCCTTTTGTGGATTCTATGATAGAATTAGGTATGTGATCATGTATATCACATGCAAAAAGAAGCACATTCAACCTCAGGGAACTCAAGAAGGTTTGCCAGAGGAATGGCAGACAAGGGGAGCCCAAAGAAGGAACTGGTTTGGAGGAGGCCACAGGTCAGAGAATGGTGTTCAAGACACAGGGAACAACAAAAACCCAGAGATGGAAGAAACCTGATACATACGACCGCCACCACATATCTCTGGGTGGCCCATGGAGGATCCAGGTGTAGGGGTGGAATGAGGCAGAACAAATGGCCAAGCCAGGTGACAGAAGGACTTGGGAGATTGTGTTTAAGAACTTAGACTCACGAGGAAAGATCTGGGAGTCACCGGAGGGTTGTCAACAGGTCACTTTACTTTTGGAGACCTTGTTTCAGAATAAGTGCCCCTAGCTAGATCGTTCACAGTCCTAGTAGACAGAAGCAAGATGGAGATAAATGTAAACCTCATTCATTTGCTCATCCCAAACAAGTCAGCTTTTCCTTATTTATAATTGCAATTGGTTGCTGTTTGGCTCCTTTCCCTCCCCTTCAAACCCCCATCAGAGATATCTTCTTCTAGCCGGGGGGTGGTGGTGCACGCCTGTAATCCCAGTACTTGGGAGGCTGAGACAGGAGGATCACAGGTTCACAACCAGCTTCAGCAATGCATCAGGCAAAGACCTCTGCAACTTAGTGAGACTCTGTTTCAAAATAAAAGAATAAATAGGACTGGGGGTATAGCTCAAAGGTAGAATACCCCTGGGTTCAATCCCCAGCACACACACACACACACACACACACACACACACACACACACACACAGTCTTCTTTTCTATCTAAAGATATTATATTCAGTAAGAATTACTTGTCTAGGGTCATGGGGTTGGGAAATAAGTTATGAAGTGACACCTCAACCTATCACTTTGCCGAATGCCAGATGCAAGCTGTCAGGAGAAGCCTGAAAGCCTAAATGGCATTCTTTAAATGAGAAAAGAAAAAAAAAACAGGTGTATTTTAGCCAAGAGGAGCTTAAATTCCACTTCTCCCTGACAGAATTATGTGTTGGACAACTTCAGCCTCCAGCGTGCAGCAGAGATGGATACTATGAGCCTAATTATAGAGATAAAATGGCTATCACATCATTAACAGGCCTATCAAAATTATATTTGTATTACTCAGTATTTATATTAAAGAAATTTAACATCTTTTATTTCATTTGTTCCTCACAACATGCCTATAAGGTAGATAAGGCAGGTGTTCTTATTATTGTTACTAATACATTCCTATTACTACTCTTATTATTCTTTTTATTACAATGATTATCTATTAAATGGATGAGGATACAGTCTAAGCTACTAAATGACCTGCCTGTGGGCACCCAGCTAGGTAGGGGAAGAACTCGCCCTAGATGATGAGTCTATGGACTTCTGAAAACAAGGTGTTTCCATCTACCACCTGCGCAAACACTCTGACCCTGTCTGCATTTATCTGCACGAGGACACAGGAGACTCAGCTAATCCATAGCATTTTCTGGAACTGCCACAGCTGCCAGCTAAGGTGTCGTCAAAGAACTGGATATATGGAATCAGATAGAATCAGGACACCAGCGAGTTCTTGCCTCTATGATAACTACCTGAATAGTTTGGGGTACCCTTAACGTGTGTGTGTGTGTGTGTGTGAGAGAGAGAGAGAGAGACAGAAAGACAGAGAGACAGAGAGACAGAAAGACAGAGAGAGAGAGAGAGAGAGAGAGAGAGAGAGAGAGAGAGAGAGAGAGAGAGAGAGAGGCCGAACCAGGGGCACGCTACCCCTAAGCTACACCTCCAGCCCAATTTTTTTTTAAATTTTTTACTTTGAAACAGGTCTCACTAAGTTGCCAAGGGTTACCTCAAACCTGTGATCCTCCTGTCTCAGCCACCCAAGTACTGGATCAGCCCTGCACTACCATGAACCATGACCAATTCCCCTTATACTTTCCATGTGTGGGTCACAGCATAACAAAGGGTCAAGGAACCAAAATGTTTAAAGTTCAAGAAAATGTGTATTTTAGAATAAAAAAGGTTCTATCCACAAAACATCCTCATTATATTAGTATATAACATTACATATTTAATATAATATATAATTATATATGCTATATATTATATATATTACTGTGTTGTATATAATGATAAGCATATATAATTATAGAGTATATGTTATATATAGTAGGGGTTATTATATATAGTAAATATAGTTCTATATAATGGGTTGTTATATATACTATGTAGTTATATGTATTATACTACATTGTATATGATATATATATATATATATATATGTATGACATCATGTGTATTTTTTGCAGGGTAAAACTAAGAAACAGAGAAGTTTAATAGCTTTCAGTGGGTCACATGGCCACTATGTGATACTATCTGAACAGGAACCAAGTTCAGGGACTTATCGTCAATCCACACTACTAAGAACTTATTCACTCACACAAAGGCCAACAGACCAACCCAGCCTTCTTCATTAAATCTCCACCTTCAGTCAGATCTGTCACCCGTACTTGTCCTAACACATGGTTTCACATCCGTTGACCCCTGGGGCCACCAGCACATCCTTGTAGATGTGCAGAGGGGGATTTAATATGCTGTTTACTCTCCGTGGTGCTGGAAGGACATGAGATGTTTTCCCCTTGCCCTTCCTGTCTGCTTCTCATTTTCCCATCTCATCCTCCTCAAATGCTGGACTCAGCTGCCTGTGGGCACCCTCAGTCTGTGTCCTACAGGAAGTGGCTCCCTATGGGGTATTCACAGATCACCTTCAGACCCCAAACTGGGTACCTAATAACTACACCACCCACCGCAACAAACCACAGCTCCCCTGGGTTTATATTCCCAAAGATGAGAGAAGTTCTTTCCAGACATAATGAGCTCTTGGCCAAGAGGCTTTTACTTTATAAACAAAAATAATAAACCTCCATCTCCTTTTGCTGCTACCACAAATTATCACAAACTCTTACCACAAAAACAACCTAAATTCATGCTCCTACATTTCTGAAGACAAAAGTCCATTATTATCACTTTCACGGCTAAAATTCAGGTGTCCTTTCTGGAGGCTCCCAGGGGAGACTCTGTCCCCTGGCCTGTGCCAGCTTCTGCTGACAGCCTGTGTCCTGTGCTTGGTGTCACCTTCCCCACCTCGCAGCATGTCCCTCCAGTCTCTCCTGCTTCCCTCACCTTGCTGTCTCCTCTTTAACCAAATCTCCCTCTGCCTCCCACTTGTAAGGATCCTGGCGATTAGATTTAGACCCCACTCCAGAAATCCAGCTTAATCTTCCCAGCTCAAGGTCCTTAACTTATTACACCTGTAAAGTCCCTTTTACCAGGCAATGCCACATGTTTACAGGTTCCCAGGATTAGGATGTGGGTGTCTTTGGAGCCATAGTTCAGCCCAACCACAGAACCCACCTCTCTCTGGGAGGGCAGGAATAACTCTGTTGACTGGAGTCCTCACATCCTGCACTCCAGTGGGTCAGATCACGCTGCTGTGGAGAGCTGAGACACGAGTGGATTATTATTTGGGTCCAAGGCTCCCAGCACAGTAGCAGTTGAAACCGGGAGCAGAAAGCTACTAATGGGCTTTTCCTTTGACCTGTACTCCAGAACCATACCTATAATTTTACCTGATGGAATGTACTTCGGCATAGTGATTATCTCTATTTTAAAAGGAGAAACATATTCTGAGTCTTACAGGGCTACATATTTGTCATGGAAGCATGTGTTCTCTGCTCCCCTCTGGCCCCTAGCAGATTCCCACCCCCTGGCCAGAAATCTCTACCCCCAAATAACCACACAACCACACAGGTACATATCCTTTTTTATGGAACTGGAGATTGAACCCAGGTGCATTCTACCTCCAAGTGACACCTCTAGCCCTATTTTTATTTTTTATTTTGAAATAGGGCCTCACTAAGTTGCTGAGGCTGGCCTTGAACCTGTGATCCTACTATTTCAACCTCCCAAGTCCTGGGATTACAGGCATGTACCATCTCCCAGGTCAGGTGCACCCCATTTATATATCTTTTCAAATATCATCTTTTCCATTGGATCTTCCTAATGTCCTTATTTAAAATTGCAATCCCCAAACACTCCCTACCTTTCTTTCTGCTTTTTTCCCCCATCTGATGTTCCTTTTTTTGTGTGTGTGGTACTAGGGATTGAACCCAGGGGCATTCTACCTCCAAGCTATACCCCCAGCCCTATTTTTTTATTCTTTATTTTGAAATGAGATCTCACTCAGTTGTGGAGGGCCTCACTAAGTAGCTGAGGCTGGCCGTGAACCTGCGATCCTCCATTTTATGTGCTTCCGTGTGTTTGCTGTCTGCCCGATCATATTGTAAGCCCCAAATGGACAGGGGATTTCTTCTGTCTTATTCCCTGATGGATCCCTAGACCCTCGAAGAGCACCTAACACCTCCTAGGTTCTCAATATATACAGATGTCCCTCATGATCCTTGGGAGTTAGTTCTGGGACCCCTCATGAATATCAAAATCTGCAACTACTCAAGTCCCTCATATAAAATGGTGTAGTATTAGTCGGGCACGGTGGCGCACGCCTGTCATCCTAATACCTGGGAGGTGGAGACAGGAGATCACAGGTTCATGGCCCACCTTAGCACTCAGCAACTTAGTGAGACCCTGTTTCAAAATAAAAAAATTAAATAGGGCTGGGGATGTAGCTCAGAGGCAGAATGCTTCTGGGTTCAATCTCCAGTACCACACACACACACACACACACACACACACACACACACACACACAAAGGTGTAGTATTTATTTGTGTATAAGCTGTGCACATCCCCCTATGTACTTTAAGTTATCTCCATGTTACTTATAATGCCTACTACAATGTGTAGAATAGTCCCCAAATCAATAGGAATGGCTGTAGTCATCCTGGACTCTGGCTCTACCACATGTTGGTACGTGCATCGTGACTGTGTCCCTCTGGGCTGCCTGTCTTCATCTGATCACTCATGGATGAGGCCAGCATGTATCCAGGGCTGTGCTTTATCTGAGGTCCAGGAACCACAGTGGCCGGGCCTGGTGAGCCCCACCTTGCAGAGGCCTGCAGAAAATGAGCACAAAGGTGGGAAGACAAACTCACCCTCACTTCCTCAGGCACCAGGCAGGCAGGGAGGCCACTGCAGTGCCCCCTCCAGCTGGCCCTGCTGTTGAGGGCCTTTGAGGAAGAGCAGAAGCAGGGTCACTGGCCAGGAGGGGCTGGGGCTGGGGCTGGGCCCTTTCAGGAGCACACCCTGGGGAGGGGTCTCTGCCAGGGTGTCGCCGGGCATGTGGCAGCGTCTCCTTGCAGAGGGCAAAGCCCTTCAATGTCAGCCACAGATTCCCAGTCACGTGTCTGCTCCGTAGGTCTTGCAGCTAGTGGAAAATTTCCTCCAGACTGTGGCAGTAAATAGGTGCTCAATCTTAGTTTGGGTGATTGTGGGTTTGCATCTTTTTCTGAGCTGCTGCTGCTGCTGCTGCATTCCACAGGGAGTTTGCAGAGGCCAAGCCTCATGCTATAGCCCAGTCTTCTTATTCACCTCAACTGATTCCTTGCAGTGCTGAAGAACACTGCATTCAAGCCAGGTGCGGTGGCCTACTTGGTAGGCTGAGATAAAAAGACTTCAGGTTCAAGGTCAGCCTTAGCAACTTAGTGAGATGCTGTTTCAAAATTAAAAAAATAAAATAAAATAAAAAGGGCCGGGAGGTGGGGGGGCATGCATAGCTCGGAGGTAGAATGCCCCAGGTTCAATCCCTAGTACCAAAAACAAACAAACAAATACAACACTCCCCTTCTCTCCCTGTCTGTGTCCCCCCACCCCAGGTGAGTGAGAGCCAGGCAGGAGTCCAGATGGACCCGTCCACAGCCTGGCACTCATCGCCTTTGTTTGCTTTCTGCTGTAATTTTTAAATGTTCTCAGTACCTTGCCCAGCCTTCCACTCCTTTCCCCAACTCATCAGGCCGAGCAGGCTTGTCCACGGGCTCCACCGGTATCTCTCTGTGTCTTTGTTCTTAGCAGGGAAAGGGTCTCACAATACCCTGTTTCCCTCTCACTGTTTAATTCTCCATGTGGGGGGAATGTTGAAGCCAGAAAGGCTTTGAGGAGTCTCTCTGGATACACCAGGGTTTCCCACATATCTGGGAGCCGCTATCCGGGGACACGTGCTGCCTGTTAGATAGAAGGGGCCGCATTGCTTGTGGTGGAAGGAAGCTGTGTAGATTGGATGGCCTTGCTTGGCAGGTACTTAGAAAATAGCTTTGTGGCTGGGCGTGGTGGTGCAAGCTTGTAATCCCAGTACTTGGGAGGCTGAAACAGGAGGATCTCAGGTTCATGTCCAGCCTCAGCTACTTAATGAGGCCCTCCACAACTTAGTAAGACCCTGTTTCAAATTAAAGAATAAAAAATAGGGATGGAGTTGTAGCTCAGAGGTAAAAGCCCTCTGGGTTCAATCCTCAGTACTGCAAAAAAAAAAAAAAAAAAAAAAAAAAAAGCTTTGTTTTGTTGTTCATTTGTTTGTTTGTTTTTTATATTGGGATTGAATCCAGGGGCATTTCTATCTCCAAGTTACACCTCCAGCCATTTATTTTCAATTTTGAAATAGGGTATTTCTAAGTAGCTGAGGCTGACCTCAAACCTACAATCCTCCTGTCTTAGCCTCCCAAGTCCTGGGATTACAGGAGTGCATCATCACGCCCAGCTGAACATGGCTATTTTTATGCTGCACCAAGAGAAACAGAGGTGACCCCTCAACCATGTGGGTGGGACCGTGGCCGCTGGAGAGCCTGTCTGGATGCCTCAGCCTGCAGTAGTTACTATTGTAGTGAACTGTAGACACTTCCGCTTCCAAGTTGAGAAGTTCTGACCCATTGATCTTCTGGGCAGCTCTTTCTCTCCCTCCACAGGATAGTTCTTTTTGTAGATGGGCAGAGAAAAAGAACCAGAGGTGTGAAATATCCCAGCGCTTATTTGGCCCATCCTTCCCCTCCAGAAGGGAAAGCACTGTGTCATCAAATTAATCCCACACCTTCTGGGAAACATTGAAACGATTTTAGATTCACCTATGATCTGGTCAGGGAAGATGTTGCCCCCAGCTGTGCCTGTCTCCATGTGAGTCACGGCTGGAGCATGGCGGCAGAGGCTTCACAGAGGCCCAGAGCTCTGTCTCTCTGTGGCTTGGCTTTTGGTCTTATCAAGAATTCAGGACTTTGCTGGGGACTCAGGCCCCCTGAGGTTCCCATCGCAGCAGGGTAACAAGTTCAATTACTCTGTCTGCTCTTCCACCCTGAAAAGGCAGAGAAACTGAATGTGGGAAGTTGGCTTGCAGAGGGTGCTCTTCTGGGCCTTCTGATGGGTTCTGGGGGGACCCTGGGTGGGAAGGAAAGCCAGGTAGGAAAGATTGTGCTCTGGGACAAATGGAGGGTCAGTGTTGATCCATTCAACAAACATTCTTCATGCATTCAGCTGGGACCCGGCCACAGAGAAAGATGCAGTGCCTGCCCAGTTAGCAGGCTCATTGTCTTCTAGCAGAGTCTGGCACATAAACAGGCAAAAATAACTCCCAGCAGGGAGAACAATAAGAGCATTCTGGTAGCAGAGGCATCAGGAAGACCAGGGCACTGATACCAGGGCATGGAGAAGTCTCCCTTGAACTGGTGGAGGGAGGTGAGCGTGCAGTTGGGACCATGTGCTCCTCTACCTGAGTCAGACTAGGACAGAAGACCCCAAAGAGGCAGAGGAAATCCTTCAACTCACCTCTACTGTTCACATTTATTTTCTGGACACAGTGGTTGCCCAGAAGAGGAAAAAAAAATGGCACAAATTACCCACAACCAGCTGGACAACCAGAGGCCTAAGAATGGTCCACCTGCTCTCTCTTTTGGCCAGTCTTATATTTGGAGAGCTGCTGGTTGTTCATAGATAAATAAACAGAAACAGCAACCATAGCATTGGATTAATTAAGACTTGGTACAGCCTAAGGAAGGGGCACAGAGGAGGAATCTATCTCTGAAAACTGAATCAGTTGAAAATTATAGAAGATGCCTGTTTGGTATCCTTCAATATTTTAACTTGTAAAGGTAATGGAAGGGATTTTAAATCTATTTGGGGGTTTCAGTGGAGAAGCAACCATAATAGTCTGGGGTATAAAAAGGAATGGATTAAAATCACAAGAGTGTGAGAAGAACCAGGATGAAATTTCAGAATTGAAATCTTTAATAGAGACAGTAAGGAGCACAATTAGCCATGGGGGGGGGGGGGTGGTTAAATCCCAAACAAAGATGAAAACTATTAGAGAAGAGAAAAATATGAAAACAAAGAACAGACATCTAATTAAGAATAATTTGTGCTCCAGAGGAAAGGACTAGCTAGAACAAGAGAAAGAATAAAATCAAAATGGTCCCTAGGAAGCATTCAGGAGGCAGAAAATTATATGGATGTAAAAATTAAAAGCCCTCACTAAGATTCAGCCAAGACTAGTGCAAAAATATATGCATGAACATAGCACAGAAAATATTTTTTTTAATATCAGGGATAATGAAATATTCCTGCTAGTGGTGAAGAAGAAATAAATTATCTTAAAAAAAAATAAACCTGATCCACCATCTAACCTCTTAAACCCTTCCTCACATTAAACAACAGAAGGGACTAGAGAAATTCAGTACAACTTTTTTTTGGGGGGGAGGGTTATGAGACTCTAGAATTTTCTACCAACTAAGTTGTCTATCATGGAAGAATGGAATAAAAGATATTATTAAAGTTATAAGGACTCAGAAAATGCAATATTCGCAAATGTTTCATTATCAACTATTTTTAAAAGTTCTCTAGCAGATAACTGGATGGCAATTAGGCACTCAAAGTTAGGACAGCCAGAGAAAAATGGAAGTGAATGTTGAAATCAATTAAATATAATGAAGTAGCAGCAGTGGTTATAAATTTTGTGTCAAAATTAAATGCAGAAGCTAAATACTATTCTAGAAAAAGATACAAAGAGTGGTATGATAATAAATCTCAAATTAAACTTACAAAGACTGAAAAGTGTTAGGTAAGAGGTAGGGAAGTAAAAGGTATATAACTTTTCTTATCACATACAAGGAAAGAAGAAAAGATGCAATTTAGTTTTTTTTTTTTAATTTGGTAATTTGAGAAAGGGTAGCTTAGTATTGTATTTGATAAATGGAAAGATAGCCCCCAGTTTCATCAAAATGAGGACATCCATAGATTCATTATACAAAAGTCAAATGAAAACATATGGGCCAGAAAGACCAGGAAACAGGAAATAAAATAATTCAGCCATAAAGAACAAAATCATGTCATTCACAGGACAATGGAGGGAACTGGAGATCATCATATTAAATGAAATAAGCTAGTTTCAGAAAGATGGCTGTCATGTGTTAAAAACATAGGCACAGGTAAAAACTTTCTCAGCAAGACCTCAAAAGCACAAGCAACCCTCAGGAAGATCAATATATGGGATTGCATTAGGCTGAAGAGCTTCTGTGCAGCAAAGGAAACTACCAAGAACATAAACAGAGAGCCCACAGAGTGGGAGAAGATTTTTGCCAGTTACTCTACAGATAGAGGTCTAATATCTAGGATATACAAAGAACTCAAGAAAATCACAGCTAAGAAAGCAAACAATCCAATCAAAAAATGGGCAAAGGATCTAAATAGACACTTCACAAAAGAAGAAATACAAATGGCCAATAAATGTATGAGGAAATG
>PVLC010004928.1:65375-80812 GCA_004027655.1 Graphiurus murinus | reverse complement strand
TTTGCGGTACTGGGGATGGAACTCAGGGGCATTCTACCTCCAAGCTATACCCCCAGCCCTGTTTTTTATTCTTTATTTTGAAACCGAGTCTCACTAAGTTGCAGAGTGCCTCACTAGGTAGCTGAGGCTGGCCTCAAACCCAGATCCTCCGGTCTCAGCCTCCCGAATGCTGGGATTACAAGCGTGCGCCACCACGCCCAGCTTGCAATGGACTTCTAATCAACCAATCTAAAAGAAATAGAATGCAAGCCATATGCATATTTTTGATTTTCTAGTATCCCATCTTTAAAAGTTCACAAAAAATGAAAATAATTTTTATTTATTAACCAACGTATTATCATTTCCATATGTAATCCATATACAATATTACTGATGAGATGTTTTACGTTGTTTTTTACATCCTCAGTCTTGGAAATGTGGCATGTGTTTTACACTAACTGTACACCTCAATTTGGACCAGTGACATTTCAGGTGCTAAACAGCTCTATGGGGCTCATGACTACAATGCTAGATAGTATAGAATATGCAAGAAAGCCTGTATGTAATTACAGTTATAATTCTGCTAATATTAACACCGATGGCTAATATTTTGTTATGTTCTCATGTAGTCTCTTGTATATATAATATTTTTGCAAAGCTGGCCAGGTTGCTTTCTGTTCTCTTGTTGTTTTGTTCATCTTCCTAAATCATCAAAAGTTGATCAAACCATCATCTCATGATACTGTCACAGAATTTCCCATCCTGTGGATGTGTCATAATCTTAACAATGCCCAAATGTTAGGTAGCTGCAGTTTCTCAATATTACAAGTATGTTGAGACAAATACTTTTGTGTTGCTTGTGCTCTTAAGGCCTTGATCATAGCCATTTTTGACAAAATTATATTTTAACGTCATTAGTCAAATGGCAATCAATAGGGATTTCTGACTGAAGGCTGAGATGCCTTTGGTTCTTGCTGTTCACCTTTGATACATTGCTCTGTGACCTAGAGCAAGCCTCTTTGCTTTCCATGCCAGAGTTGCTCCATTTATAAAGTAAACTGATTGTATTAGGTGATTTTTAAGGGTCTTTCCAGCTCTAACCTTCAGTAATGTTTTTTCCCTCATTCTCACATCTAATCAATTAACTAGTCAAGCTAGTCATTATAAGTCATTATAAGCAAGTCATGTCAAAGCCACCACCTATCCATTTTAAAATCCAGCCAGCCAGGCCTGGTGGAGCACATTTATAATCCCAGTACTTGGGAGGCTGAGACAGGAAGGGCGCAGGTTCAAGCACACTACTCAGCAAGTAGTGAGACTTGCATCAACCTAGCAAGACCCTGTTTCCAAACAAGAAATAAAATCGGGCTAGGGGTGTAGCTCAAAGGTAGAATGCTACTGAGTTCAATCCCCAGTACCACACACACACAAAAATCTGTCCACCTGTCCCCATCATACTCATACTGCCTTTGTACAGGCCACTGTCCATCAATCACCTAACTTGTGACTGGGGTGGTAGCCAGCGCAGAAAGAAATTGAGTTCTAAAGTTAACATCGAAGTTGAAGATCAAAAATAAGTTAACATTGAAGGTCAAAAATTAGATGAAATGAGGGGTGTACGAAAGCATGGCGCTGGCACAGAGGTGGTGCTCAGTGAATATTTTCTTCATTTTAATCTGAATCCAGCCTCAGGAGACATCCTGGGCTCCTGTTCCTGAAAGGCTGGGGAAGAGTGTGCAGCACAGCACTGGAGCTATGATGCGCCCTGCCGTGCAGATTCTTGCCCAGCACACTGGGTGCTTCAGGAAGACAAAGACTCCACAGCTTCCCCGAAAGGGCTGACTGTCTAGAGGGGGAGATAGGAACCCCTGTACACAAAACAAGCATGCCTCAGGCTGTGTCTTCAGCGGAAAAACCAGATGGAGAACAGAACAATTATCTGAGCAAATCAGGCAAGCCTGCTGTTGAGTAAAAGGCTTAAGGAAATTTGTTCTACTCTTTCTTTTGTGAACCAAGGAGCTAGGCAGCCTAGGGAAGCAAAAGTACTTCGCCTCTGGGAAGTCCAGGGCTCTGGTCTGTGTTCTATGATCTCAGACAAGCCATAAAGACCCTTTTTTAAACCTCAGTACCTCACTGGTAAAATGGAGCTAGAGGAGTACCCACTGGTTGTGAAGTTGAACCCAACGATTATATCTGGGCAAACCAGTTATGAAATGGGGAGACCAGTTAGCTCCATAGACAAGCCAAAATGTGCCTCCTAAGAATCTATTCTTAAAGGGAATGTTTACTAATCACAAGTAACACTTACATTGAACTTTATAACTAAGACAATTTTGTGTATTTGTTTTATTCTTTTTTTTTTCCCAAACTCCATGTAGTAGGTATTACACTTTCTCCACAAAGATTCTTGTCGCCGAGCGTGGTGGCGCACGCTTGTAACCCCAGCATTTGGGAGGCTGAGACTGGAGGATCCGGGTGTGCGGCCAGCCTCAGCTACCTCGCGAGGCACTCCGCAACTTAGTGAGACCTGGTTTCAAAATAAAGAATAAAAAATAGGGCTGGGGGTATAGCTCGAAGGTAGAACGCCCCTGAGTTCAATCCCCAGTACCGCAAAAAAAAAAAAAAGATTCTTGTCAAAGGAGCAAATGATACTGTAAGAATACTGAGATTGAGAGAGCTTCAATAACTCCCTCAAGTTTACGCTGTGTATGAAGGCCAGACATAGGCTTTGTGACTCCCTGGTTCTCGGTCTATCCTACACTGTGCTGCCTACCTATTAAAATCTTCATCACCAACGTATCAATAGTATTTACATAAATATTAATACTTTTTGTTACATATGTTTCCCTTTGATGAAGAATGCTAAGACATCAAAATAGCAGCTCTGGAAAAAAAAAAAAAAGCCTGACATGTGATAACAGCAAGTTCACTTTCTCCTATGAAAGAATAGTAGCTGTCCCTGTCTGATTTACATTTTATGCCAAGCAGCAGGAAATATTTCCGTTGACAAATAGGATATTTACAACTGCAACAGACACTTGGCAGTTAGTTTTTAACAATTGTTGCAAATGTGATTTATTTGCTATTATAAAAGGGCATTACTGTGGGAATATGATTCCTGAAATTAGCTTCAGTTTAGCAAGGGGCCTTGACAGCTTGACCCCTTAATATCCTTATAATGATGCCATTTACATTCAATGCTTACTCAAGTCACTCACTGCTAGATTTGTTTGAGAGGAGTCCACTCTAGGGCAGATGTATTATGTATTTTAACATACAGAGTTGGTGAGTGGGGCACTTGTAGGCCTTCTAAAAGGAAAAAATATTTAATCAAGTCTTCGTGAAAATGTGTTAGTTTCCAACTTCCTACAGTGAAAATACATTACTGCTAATTACAGCATACTCCAGAAATGTAATACTTCATGTTTTCTCCACAAGACATTTCCATGGCATGGAGTATATTAAACAAGAATGCGTTCTGATCCTCTGCAACTTTAGCTTTTAATTTGACTGGAGAATTGGTACAGGATCAGTGCCATCTCCTCCAGCAGGGAATGGGAGGGGCCAGAACTGGATTCGAATCACAGCCGAGCTGCTCCTAGCTTCTTCACCTGTAACTTGGGGCTGTGATTTTATAGGTTATTACAAAGATCTGAACTGTGTGTGGAGCACATGGCACACTGTAGGTACTTGATACCTGGGAGCCAGTCGTGATTTTGTTGCGCGTTTAAATGTCGCCTTTGAGATATAGCCTTGACTTTACGAGGTAAGGCCAGCCTGTTCTTTCTTTCTGATTCAGTGGTAGTTTATCCCATCCCATTATTACGTTATACTTTACACTGTATTGTCATTGAACATGTATCTGTCTTCACCTTCTTGATGGCAGGGCCTGCACCCCTTACCTATGGCTCTCCAGTGACCAGCTCAGTGATATGTCATGAGCACTGAACTGGGGAGGATTCTGGAGGTGCATCTGGATCCAGTGTGGGTGGGAGATGGCAAGTCCAGTTCAGGTTGGTCTGCTATAGGAGAACCGGAAGAGGTAGCACATGCCCCACCTTTGTCATTGCCAGTTTAATACATAGTAGATGCTCAGTAAATACCTGTCAAAGGAACTAATGGATGTTGTTCAATTATCTAGTACTTGACAGTAATATATAACTAAAATGTCTGTTTTTAAAAGTATTTTAATTTTTAATGTGTCATGATATTCTGCTACTATTCCTGTGATACCTCTGGGATAAGGCATTATCATCGGTTGACAGCTGAGGTTGACACTGTGTGGTGGTTAAGTGACATTCCTGCACTCTCACAGTAAAATGGTGGTAGAGATAAGATTTACAGACCAATCACAAGCTTCCCTTAAGTATCACATTGAGACTTCCAGAGAGGCCAGCACTGCTTTTTCCAAAATCAAGGCAAACTACCCTTCTCTCCTACTGACTCACTCTTTCCGTCTCATATTTACTCACTCTTTACCCCTCTTTCTTCTCTACTTTAATTCCTCACCCTTTGACACTTCTGTCCAGTTTCATTTTCTCAGTAGAAAACATTACACTGACCACCTGTGAAATAGCAAACCATGGGCAAAAACATCGAAGTCACCATGAGCCTTTCATGACTGGGTGTCTCTTCAGACTCCATCCGTCAATTAAACAATGTGGAGACAGAAGCAGAAACAGCTACTCCAGGAAGTCCCTGGGCACTGGCTGAGTTTGATCTGCTGTGGTTCTGCCTGACCAGGGTGGGAAAGGAGGTCTCTTTTCTCTCTTGTCCTGATCTCCCCCTTACTTCTCTCTCTGGCTCCTGTTTTGATCAGGTATGGGCAACGGGCCTCAACCTCGCATATAGTGACCAGCTAGCCCTGACTCAGCTCACCCTGTATCTGACAAATGGCCATCTGGATTGTAGTTTGAGCACCCTGGAAGTGCCCTGCTTTGTGCCCAAGAAAGAAAAGAAAACGAAGCACTATAGTACCCTGCCTGCACCGGTAAGCAACAGATGCTTCCTGACTGGTCTCATATTCGGTAGCAGTCAGCTGCTGTGTGCTGAGCCTGTCAGGCTCTTGGAGTAAAAAAAGAAGAGGGAGGAAAAAAAAAGTGAGTGCAGGTTTTCTTTCTGTTTGGGTGGTCCCCTCAAGCACCCACTGTTTCAACGACCAGCTATTTCTGATAAATCCCATATATTTCTAGCCCCAATTTCCTTTTTGATCTTCAGATTCCTAAATCCAATATCTTACAGAACCTCTCTGCTTAAAGTTCTCAGGGTCAAACAAACCCAATCCATCTCTCCTCGCCCTATACTTCCCCTTTGTGAATCGGGACAGAAGCTGCTAAGACACACCTCAGCCCACATCCAGTCAGCAACCAGGTCATGCGGATTCTAGCTGCTAAAATTTCTCCGATCTGACCCTCTTCTTCCATGAAGACAGTCTTAGATTCTGCTTTCACCATCTCATACTAGTATTATAATAGCTACTTGCTACAATTCCCTGTTTCCTATTTCTCCTCAGCCTAAACGAAACACTACGGTCAAGGCAACAAGGTGAAAAACAATTCTAAGCATGTTGCTCCCCTTCTTACAATTTTATTTTATTTATTTATTTTGTGGTACTGGGGATTGAACCTAGAGGAATTCTACCTTCGAGCTATCCCCTCAGCCCAATATTATTTCTTATTTGGAAACAGGATTTTGCTAGATTGATGAGAGTCTCACTATTTGCTGAGGCTGTCCTCGAACCTGCAATCCTCCTGTCTCAGCCTTCCAAGTACAGGCATTACAGGTGGCCGCCACCACACCCAGTCTTCATTTGATTTTGAAATTACTCCTATAAGCCATAAGCTGGGCATGGTGGTGCATGCTTATAATCCCAGTATTTGGGAGGCTGAGACAGGAGTATCACAAGTTCAAGAACAGCCTCAGCATAGTGAGATTTTCATCAGCCTAGCGAGACTCTGTTTCAAAATAAAAATAAAATAGGGCTGGGGATGTAGCTTAGAGGTAGAATGCCCCTGGGTTCAATCCCCAGGATCCCTTCCCCCACACATATACAATGACTCCCCTGACCCAGTTTGGCTAGGAAGGCCCTTCATATATGCCTCTTCCCATAGCCACAGCCTCCCTTCTCATTGCTAGTCCTGTCACTAGGGTGGCTGGGACCGGAGTCCTGTGGCTTGTTGAGCCTCACCAACCTCAGCACTCTGGGTAACGAATGGTAGGTCTCTGGAGAGAAGTGGGTACTTGGTTGAACAAGCTAAGTCAATCATGGAGAGAAAGAACAAAGGTCAAGAAGACCCGTTGGCCCTTGTGTGAGAGTGTCGTGGGGCTCTCCAGCCATGACTGCTCTGCCAGAGGGTTTCTTCTGCTTCTACAACAGTCAGCTTCATGCCCTTTTTGCAAGTGAAGCTCCTCTTGAAATCCAAATATAGTAAACAGATAAAAGAGGAATTCTAACAGTTAATAGCATCCCACACTGGTGACCCAGAGATACTTTTCAGAGCAGATATTCCTGCTTCTCTGCTGAACCCCTTCGGGTGTAGGAGTTGCCTCTGGATTTATAGGGCCCTGTTTGACTCTGCTCAGGACCTCCACAGCCACCCTAGAGAGTATGTTTGATGTCTTTGGGGCTCAAACAGCACCCTCCTTTTCCTTTTCCTCCTCCTCAATCCAGTTGTCCTGTGAGGTCAGGACCTTATTCATGGGAATATCCTCAAATTAAAAAGAAGCAGAGTTGAACCAGGGAGGAGAAACAGACCTCTTTTAACTAGGCCCTAGGATCTTGCTGAGAATCTCCCAGGTACAGCCCCACCTGTAACCTTCACATTTGCCAAAGGGACTCATGGGACCAGGTCCAGTGTTAATCAGCAGTAGGGATTGAGCTGTTCTGGCCAGTGACCTTAGCTAACTCTATGCCATTCCTGAAAGGAAGCCAGAGGCCAACTTAGTATTCAACACCAGACAATTTGCTGCATTTAAGTACATAGCTTCAGAAAACCATAAGCACAAGTTGTACTTTGTTGTTATTATTATTATTATTATTATTATTATTATTATTATTATTATTTTATTATTTTGCAGTACTGGGGATTGAACCCAGGGGCATTCTACCTCTAAACTATACCCTAGCCCTATTGTTTATTCTTTATTTTTAAACAGGGTCTTACTAAGTTGCAGAGGGCCTCACTAAGAAGCTGAGGCTAGCTGTTAAACCATGATTCTCCTGTCAGCCTCCCAAGTACTGGGATTACAAGCGTGCGTCACCACACCCAGCAACAAGTGGTACTTTGAATTAGACGCATTCTCCCATTTCCCCCATCTTGTGTGCATGTTCCATTCCTAGCTACAGACCACATATGGTAATTCTCCTATGATCTAGAGTGTTAAACACTTTTAGGAACTGTCTACACACAAGTGGGAAGCATTTTGATCCCCAATAACTCAAATGACTCTACAATTGCCATAGAAAAGTCATGCAGGGTTTCCAATAGGATAAATTTAGAGTGCTTTTGGTTTTAGAGAGAAGTGAATGCTATTACCCTGGCACCACTGTGCTTCACACACCCCTGTGCATTTGTGCACGCGTGAGAGACCTTGTAAAATAATCATGTAAAGATGCACATGCAGTACAGTTCACAACCAAAGGGAAGTCTCCTGAACAAGTGTGAATAGACTCTGATGCTATCTGGTTTACGATAAGTTGACAGTCTCCTTTGAAGACTGAAGAAGGAAACACTCAGAGGAGAGCATTATGAGAATGAGAGCGCATTCAGAACTAATGGCTATACAATGCTTCCAGTCTGGGTCTATGTCTTTAATAATGTCCTATAGAGGAAAGCATAAAAAACTGTCTGGAGCCAGGCGTGGTGGCACACACTTGTAATCCCAGTACTTGGGAGGCTGAGACCAGAGGATCCGGGTTCTTGGACAGCCTCAGCTATTTAGTGAGGCCCTCCGCAACTTAGTGAGACCCTATTTCAAAAAAAAATAGAACTGGAAGTGTAGCTCAGAGGAAGAATGCCTCTGGGTTCGATACCCAGTACTAAAACAAAACAAAACTGTCTGGACTCTCAGAAGAGTTCAGAGTTGTCCCATATCAGAAACAGGTGGCAGGACTGTTAAGACTTGATAAAACCAGGTGAACAGCCTTCTGATCTAGTCTCTTCCACACACAACCACTTAAAGATCTGAGAAATCCTAGACATGCACGTGTTAGAAATAAGAAAGGAATCATTTTTTAACTTTTAATTAATGTTCTGTCATAATTGGCACAAATCACTACCCTTCTCTGTCAGTTTTCACTCTTCCTCTCTTTCTATACCCTTCAAACTGCAACTGGTAAGTGGCCGAAAGGAAACATCCTTGCTAGGATCTTACAGCAACCCAAGTCATTTATACACATTTTAACAGCCCATGATCTGTAATGAATGATTAAGTAAAACCTTTTGTGTTAAATTATGATGTTAATAATGATTCTGTCTCCTGTAATTTATTATGAATTCTCAAATGCTTCGGGTTTGATTTTGATAGAATGCAACAACAACAGAGTTTATGTGATGACTTTATTTTTAGAACTCCTTTTTTGAAGGCGCACATTTCCCCACTACTGCTGCTACTGTAATTATGTACAAAACCAATCACTCATTAGAGTTAGGATACATTATCTTCTAGACAGATGAGGCTAAATAAGCAACACATTAATAATTCAGAGAGCAGTTCATTATGCATGTGGATGCCTGCTTCGTAACTGAAATAAGAACCTCATCAGCCTCTGCCAACCCTTAAACAATAGTTCTGTGTTATTGCAGCCACATTCCAGTTTACGCTTGTTAAACTGCTACTTGGATTATTTTATCAAACATTCATTTATTTGTAGTCCCTTACTGCCGAGAACAGATTTTGGAAGCTCCTTTTTTAAGTTAATGATTTGAGCAATGGGTGTTATTAATTCTCAGAATATTATAAACATGATTAATTTTCAGGCAGAGATTTATTACATAAGGATTTCAACTATGTCAACTGAAATGCATCACTGTCAAAACAAGTATCATGGCGAAAATAGAATATGCTCCACACTTCAAGTGCTGGTGCTCAGAACTAAATCAATTTAAATTGTGGCTGAAGCAAAATTATATTCTCCAGTGAAAAGGAGTATTTCGAGCTTCCTTTATTTAGCTTGAAGCATTCTTGTTAGATTGTGATTTAGAAAGGTACTTTAATAAGACTAGACTTCTTTCCACAATGTTTTGTCTTTTTATTTCTCCCACTTTTTAGAATAGGCTAACTTCTGAAATTCTGCACTTTGCAGATATGGCCAGTGAAAAGCACTGGTCTGAGAGTCAGGAATCGTAAATTCTGATCTTCTCTCTGGCCTGTTTTTTTTAAAAAAATAAAGGAGGGCTAAATGATCCCTGAGTTCTCTTGAGCAATTTGATTTTAGGGGGCCTGTAGAGTGGGATGCTATATCAAGGCCTGCCAGGCAGCGTCCTGTGCTGTGGAGGCTGGAGGCTACAGCATCTCCTGGGAGGGACCCCAGGCAAGGGCCACCCCTCCATACTGCAGCCTTCCTGCACAGGTCTTCATCAGCCATCACCTTAGCTTTATCAGCTAGGACTTTCAGCAAGAATCAGGTAGAAGTAAACTGAGCAGGTATTTACTCAACACCTGTTATGCCAAGCCCTCATCTAAGCAGAGGTAGCAAAGAGCTCCAAGTTTATCAAAGGGCACAGGTAAGGCAGCAAATAACTCTGACACGTACATTAATATAATAACATCCAGAATGTATTGAGCCTTACTCCACATCATATATATATATATATTAGTACTAGGGATTGAACTCAGGGGCATTCCTACCTCCGAACTATACCCCCAGCCCTATTTTTTATTCTTCATTTTGAAACAGGGTCTCACTAAGTTGTGGAGTGCCTCACTAGGTAGCTGAGGCTGGCCGTGAGCCCGGATCCTCCGGTCTCAGCCTCCCGAATGCTGGGATTATAAGCATGCGCCACCACGCCCGGCTCCACATCAGATATTTTATTACATGCTTTACATGAATTTTTTTTTACAACCCAAGGTATTAGGCAGGCACTGTTGTAATGTTTATTTTTAGATAAGAAGACTGAGGTTAAGAGATGCTAAGCAACTTGTTAAAGGTCACTGGGCAAGCAGATAGTAAAGCCAAGATTTAATCTCAGGGCTGTCAAACTTGAAAGCCTTATGTTTAACCTGCCTTGCCCTCGCTGTGAGAGTCAGGGATCAGCCCCAGAGGAGTGTAAGTTCATCGGAGGAAGTCTCTGGTTGAGGCCAGAGACTCTTTTTCCAAAGGAGGATTCACATTCCTGTGTGATGACATGTTTTCCAGGCATATTACTATTATCCACTGGTTTCTCATCTGCTCTGAGCTCAACCAAGCCTCAGCACCACTAGATGGGTTGCATGGTCATGAGGGAATCTTAGATTTTAAAAAGGAAACGTAAGTGGACCTAGCACAAGTTTCCCAGGTAGCACAGATTTCCACATAAGTAACAGAGCATGGAGAAGATCATATATATCACTTATACCATGAACAACACAGACAAGCTCAACTTTACTTTCCATATTAAAATATGCATGAAATATATATTTTCAGTTCTTGTCTTCAAAATCAAGTTTAAAGGCATTCTTATTTAAGTTTTTGAGGAACACATCATTTACATGGTTCAAAAGGCAGTCCTTTTGATGGATGACAAGCCCTTCCCACTGCCCAGTTCCTACCCCACCTCACAAACATAGCCCCCATTCTCAGTGCCTGTGTATTCTTTAGAGCATCTGTTTGCATAGACAAGTAAATACATCCATAGAAGATTCTTCTCCTTTAACATCCAAAATGTGTCGATAATACACACTTCTGATTTTCACTTTTTTCTCTGGAGGTTTTTCTATATCAGTTCTTTAAAAACATCCTCATTTCTTTTTAACACTAACATATTATTCCATTGCATGCATGTGCCATAATTTATTTATCCTTTCTTCTGTTCATAGATTTTTAGTTGTTTCCATCTTTCATATTACAAACAGTACTACAAAGAATAACTTTGTATACACATCATTCTGTATGCATTTTAGGTATTTTTAGAATATATTTAAAAATAATTGTTTGATCAAAGGACATATGCATTTTTTATTTCATTTAATATTTCTAAATTGTAACTTCTTTTTTGGTCCTTGGCATATCTAAATGTATTTTAAGCATCAGAAGAGAGTAGATTATGCAAAACGACCTTTTAATAATGGTGTTTTCTATTTGTAGAATGACTTACACTTTAAATTTATATGAGCTCGTTTAATCCCCATGATAACCTAAGAAATAAATAAGACAAATGTTATTGTACCCATTTCACAGAATAGGAAACCGAGGTCAAGCAATTAGTTAAGTGACCTGCCTAAAATCATAAAGTTAGTAAGGTACTTCTGATGCAAGCACATTTATGATGAAAAGGCTTTTCAGTTCATTGGTCAGTTTTTATTTTAAATAATTGACCAAATTTGTGAAATTACTTAGTTTAATAAGTGATAGTAGCTGACATTTACTGAGTACTTACCATATGCCAAACACTGTTCAAAGGTCTCTACATTCTTATCCAGTCCTTATCAGTACTCCTGTCACCTGTGCTATCAGTATGGCTAAAAGATAACCCTAGGTAATGAACAGCTTTTTTTCCTATAGGAACTGTGGGGTTGGTGTTCATCTTTATTAGCACTATTCTAACACATTTTTAAAGTATCTACTATACGCCAGGAATTTCACCAATTATCATAAATACAAAGACATTTGACAAAGTCCTTGTCCTTAAGGAGTTGAAAAATAGATACAGAAGAGATGTTGATATTAAATAGATAGCACACAGGCAGGCATGGTGGTGCACGCTTGTAATCCCAGTACTTGAGAGGCTGAGACAGGAAGATCACAGGTTCGCAGCCAGCCTTGGCCACTTAGCAAGAGCCTCCTCAACTTAGTGAGATCCTGTCTCCAAATAATAAATAAAATTGGTCTGGGGGTGTAGCTCATAGGTAGAATGCCCCTGGGCTCAATCTCCAGTGCCACACACACACACACACACACACACACACACACACACACACACACAATAGCACACACTGGGCATGGTGGCACATACTTGGAATCCCAGTACTTGGGAGACTGAGACAGGAGGATCACAGGTTCGCAGCCAGCCTCAGCTACTTAGTGAGGCCCTCTGCAATTTAGTGAGACCTGTTTCAAAATAAAGAATAAAGATAGGACTGGGGGTGTAGGTTAGAGGTAGAATGCCCCTGGGTTCAATCCCCAGTGCCGAAAAAAAAAAAAGAAGAAGAAAAAAAACCCACAAGGCCTCCTTCAGGTGCCACTTGAATACAGACTCTCAACCTCCTGTGAGAGTTCAAGGAGAGATGGCTTTGGACTGGCAGGGACAGGGAATACTTTATAAGTACATTGAATTTAGTATGGCCTTACACTAGGGCAGTCACTAGGTGACTAGGGCAATCACTAGAAGGGGAAATGGAGCTGTGGTCTGTTGGAAGGCATCAGTTGCACCAGAGTAGGAGGGAGGGAGAAGAAGAAATGGTTTGAGCAAGTTTGGGAAGGTCTCTCCACCAAGCCAAGCTCTGGATTTCATCTTGAAGGCAAGGAGGGGACACTGAGGACTTCTGGGCAGGAGAGTGACACTTACCAACCTGAGCTTGGGAAAAATGATCAAGCTGGTGGTAATGCTCAGAATCCCAAGAGACAGGGGTGCCATCAGAGGAAGAAACAGCTCGGGAAATTACACTTATTATAGGTCCAAAATCCTTTCCTTTCAAAATATTTACAGTTCACTGCCATGTGCAAAAACAGTAGCTACCATTTATCAGGTTCCAGGTATAGTGTTAGATGCTTTTTTAGTCATCAGAAGTCAAGGAGCAAGTTGATTCAAGGTCATTAAGATAGTAAGTGGAATTGCCAGGTTTTGAACCTCAAAATTTCTGATTCCATATAGAATTTTGCTTGTATACTCAGTTCCAGCACACCCAGGCAATAAGGGTCTGGACCAGGATGGTGATGGAAAAGAAGTAGCTGAGAGACATACCAAATATCCTGACTCTTCTTTTGGATTCTTTATGAATTACAAGCTCAGGTCTGGGAAGATGGAGAATTATAATCTGCATCCATGGAGAAGAAACCTCGAGGTGGCCTGTCCTTACTTGTTGTCTAGTCATGATGTTCTACTGGACATAGCTCTTCTGCTATGCCTTGGGGCCAAGATAAACAGCATGAAGCTGGATCCTGCTACCAGGTGTCTGCCTGCCTCTCTTGCTGACTAGGGCTTGATCTTTGTTTTGCTTGTTTATATACTATAAGACAAGTTTAGAAGACAAAAATAACCTTGGAATTATCTTGTGAATTCATGGCAATTACCACACAATTACATGCTCAGTAACCACAATGGAATTCCGGAGTATTTACAGTTCACTGCCATGTGCAAAAGCTCAGGCTTCTGGGCCTGCCTTGTGAAGGCAGAAGCATGGCAGAGCCTGACATGGCATGGCAGGCAAAGCTGGTACTGGGCCTTTCAAGACTGACTAACCAGCTGGTTCTCTTTGCTAGTTTTTGTCACCTCACCAATAATTCCTGCTAAGTCCACCAGGGCCATATTGTCCTCCACTGGGCAAGGCCTGGAGAGACTGCAAGTTGACATCCTCTGGAGATGGTGTGCCTGTGTTCTTTGTAAATCTCCTGCTTCCACCCAAACCATATGTTGTCTAGCAGCCCTTTACGCTACATGTTCTGAAGAGTCTCTTAAGTCAGAGGGAAGTGCTCTTCACCTAATCTGTTCCATTTATTCATTATTTCTCCCATTCAACAAATACTGAAGGCCTATTCTGTATTAACATCATGTCTGGCTTAGAGATTAAGAAACCTAGCAGTACCTGTCCCCAGAAAAGTCCTAGTCATCTAGGGAGACAGACAGGGGAAGAACTCATGAAAGGTCAGGATAATAACAATGTATAATTGTGAGACATAGAATGGTAAAGTAGATTTTCTTTGGTAAAAAGAAAAAAAGAACTCCTGGGACAGGATGGTAAGGATGGGGAAGGTTGGTCAATGGGTACTAAGTTACAGTTACATAGGAGAAAGAAGCTCTGGGGTACTAGGGCACAGTATAGTAACTAAATAACAATTGTGTCCTGTATGTTTCAAGAAAGGACTTTGAAAGTTTTTACCAAAATGAAATGATAAATGCTTGAGAAGATAAATATGTTTAACCTGATTTAAACATCATTAAATACATATATTATCAAACATAACATGATACTCCATTAACATGAACCTTTATGTTTTTATAGATCTCTTAATGTTTAAAAATCCCAATAACTATAAATGGGACAAAAGTAATGGAGGTACACAACTCAAGATACATTAGCCTGTGGGATCCTAACATTTCATTACAGACATAGACTCTGCTTATGTGTGGTAAGAGCAGCCTAAACCATGGGACTGACTGAGACCCTCAGATACAGCACTTGATACAAATATTGCAGGAAACCACTGCATGTGGGTCAAGTATGTCACAAAAGGTGACCATGAAGCGTGTGTGTGTGTGTGTGTGTGTGTGTGTGTGTGTGTGTGTATAATACTATGTGTGTAATACACAGGAGGGGAGGGTATGCCTCTTCTCTGATGGGCACTCAGTCAGCCCCAGTTCCTCACATTATCTCAGAGATAGAGTACAGACTGACTGCAGATGAATGTTGGGTTGCTGGGCTCCACCACAGCCAGCTTTGGACCATCAGCACCCTTTTGCCTCTTTCTGTTCCAAGTCACTGTGCAAGTCCAGGCACCTGGTGCCCAGCATCTGAGGGTCCCCAAAGTTCAAGACTTTCATTTTTTAGTGAGCTAAAGTTGGTCATGGCCATATATGTAGTTCTTCAAATTTCTAGTTATCCCAGAAGAAACAGCTGATGGTCAAAGGCAAACACAAACAGCATGCTACAGACTGCCAGGATCCAATCCTTCATTTTGTACACATTAAATTTTAAATGTTTTTAGGAAAAACAAAAGTAAAATTCTTTGGTCCTACTGTAACCAGTCTCTTTAGGGTAGTTCCCACTGATGAACAAACAAAATAATTAGCAATTTCTCAAAGAAAGAAGTTAGTATCAAAATTCTAATAATGGTAATCTCAAGCAGATAGGCTATGTTTATGACTTGCTTTCAAAAAGTGTATTATGGGAAGGAGGGGAAAGGTTTTTTTTTTTTTTTTTTTTTTTTTTTTTTTGCGGTACTGGGGATTGAACTCAGGGGCATTCTACCTCCGAGCTATACCCCCAGCCCTATTTTTTATTCTTTATTTTGAAACCGAGTCTCACTAAGTTGCGGAGTGCCTCACTAGGTAGCTGAGGCTGGCCGCGAACCCGGATCCTCCGGTCTCAGCCTCCCGAATGCT
>PVLC010004928.1:36580-65275 GCA_004027655.1 Graphiurus murinus | reverse complement strand
TGTTGTTTTTAGTATTGTTGTTTTTTGTGGTACTAGGGATTAAACCTAGGGGCATTCTGCCTCTGAGCTATATTTCCAGCCCTTTTTTTTTTTTTTTTTTTTGGAACAGGGTCTTACTAAGTTGGTGAAAGCTTCGCTAAGTTGCTGAGGCTGGCCTCAAACCTGCAATCCTCCTGTCTTGGCCTTCCAAGTACTAAGATTAAAGGTTAAAGGTGTGCACAATCATACCCAGCAGGGAAAAGTATCTTTACAGGAGTGAAACCTGTAAAGTTGTTAATAAGTTGGCAAAAGCTATCTTAACCAAATAATAAAGGGTAGCATCATCTGTGGTAATTCACAGTTTGGGAGGTTCCAATTCATGATTGGGTAGCCTCATTGCTTTGGACTCTGATGGGTGTGATGGATGGCAATAATGGGGGTTATGTGGTGGAGCAAAACCATTTACATTATGAGCCAGGGGTCAAAGCAATAGAGGAAGAGGAAGAGCCTGGTGTCCCACAATCACCTTTAAGGGCATGCCCTCAATGACCTAAGGACCTCCCATCAGACCCCACCTCCTAAATGTCTACCACTTCCCAATCGCACTACCCTCAGGACCAATACTTTAACACATAGACCTTTAGGAACATTCAATATGCAAACTATAGCAGCATGGACCCTTCATACGAGGTAGTGAGAATGACAGTATATCTGTGTGGTCTTCCTCTCAAAAACACATGACTCCAGTCTAATCATGAGGAAAATATCAAACCCAAGTCAAGGGACATTTTACAAAATACCTTACCAGTACTTCTCAAAACTGTCAAGATCATTAAAAAAAAAGGGGGGGGGGATCTGAGAAACTGTCAAGTCACACTCAGAGAAACCTAATGAAATAAGTTGATTAAATATAATATGATATCTTAGATGGAATCCAGAAACAGAAAAAAAGGAAATTAGGGGGAAATTAATGAAATCCAAA
The DNA here is from genome assembly GCA_004027655.1 of Graphiurus murinus. Taxonomy (NCBI): domain Eukaryota; kingdom Metazoa; phylum Chordata; class Mammalia; order Rodentia; family Gliridae; genus Graphiurus; species Graphiurus murinus. The sequence continues at coordinate 64,314 of PVLC010004928.1, read as the reverse complement.
TACATTGTGAACTTAAGTTAATAGTAATGGGGCACTTTGGTTCCTTAGTTGTGACAAATGTGTCACAGCAAGGTTAAGATGTTAACAATAGGGCAACTAGATGAGGGGGATATAGGAACTCTATTATCTCTGCAACTTTTCTGCTAACATATAACTATTCTAAAGTTCAAAGTTTATTTAAATTTTTTTTCAAGAATCTAACTGTTAGCTGTGGCCTTTTCCAGTCGCTGGAAACCAGTCGCTATGCCGTGATGACCACCCAGCTGAAGCATAACAATCTCTCCCTGGTCTTCCACTATGTTTTTCTCCAGATGTGTAAGGCCCATGGCATCGGCTATGACCTTGAGGTATGAAGAGTTACAGTTCACCAGGGGTCTGTGGTGATCTAGATAGCTAACAATTTGTTGACCCTTCAAATGGATATTATCTAAAGAGTAGTTTGGCATGGATTAGAGGAAGGCAGAGTGCTGGTTGGGGAGGGCAGAAAGGCAGTTCCACAGGGAGTAGCATTTAGTCCTGGGAAGTTCATTTCCAGCCCTAAACTCACATGACCACATGGTAATGCAAAGCCCTGCTGCTGGCCAGACTTAGGTATTTTAGGGACCACCTCTTGATCCCCAAGCATGTCTTGAGTTTCCTGAGCCTACCCAAAGCTTCTTATCAATGAATATCCTGTTTTAATCTTCTCAGCCTTCCAGAACAAACTAGCACAGACTGAGTGGCTTAAACAAGAGTTTTTCACAGTTGTGGACTTTGGAAGTCCAAGATTAAGGCACTGGTAAACTTGGTTCCTGCTGAAATCTCACTTCGTGGCTTGTAGAGAGTTGCCTTCTTGTTGCATCCTCAAATCTCTCTCTCTCTCTCTCTCTCTCTCTCTCTCTCTCTCTCTCTCTCTCTCACACACACACACACACACACACACACACACACACACACACACACACACCTGATGTCTCTACTTTTATAAAGATACCAGTCCTACCCAGGCATAGTGACACACACCTATAATCCCAGTACTTGAGAGGCTGAGACAGGAGGTTCACAGGTTCAAGGATAGCCTCAGCAACTAGTGAGACTCTCATCAACCTAGCAAGACCTGTTTCAAAATAAAAATAAAAATAGGGCTGGGAGTGTAGCTCGGAAGTAGAATGCCCCTGGGTTCCATCCCCAGTGTCACAAAAATAAATAAATAAATAAAAACAAATAAAGCCACCCATCCTAAAGGATCAGGACTCTATTCTATGACTTCATTTAACTTTAATTGCCTCCTTAAAGGCTCTATCTCTAATATAGACATAGGGGTTTAAGGCTTGAAAATACATATTTTGGAGCAAGATAATTCAGTTCATAGAATTCTATCTACATTTAATATTTTCTTTCATGAAGGAGTTCTGATTAAAAAGTATCTCCTGTTTTTGATCCCTGCACACTTGCTTCATCCTAATGTGGCTGGATTGGGGCAAGTGAAATGAAATGTCTCCTCCCTAAACTAGAACCTCTGGTTTGTACCTAAAGATTCATGTTACTCTAAGGTTTCTTGTTTTTCCACTTTGATGCAGATTTTCAAATCTCTGATACTCAGGGCTGTTCTAAGATCCTGTACACACTTACTGATGGAAGACCCAATCCCACATCACATCAAACATATTAAAATAAATTCACCTCCCACATTAAATATAATGTGCATATAATGGCATAATAATTGAGCAATAGCTAGTTGATTGAATGTTTTGATCTGTAGTTATTCGATATCTATTTTTAGTTTTCATACTTGAGAACCAATAGAATTTTTAGGAGTCAAATATTTTTATAGGCCCTAGAAAAGTATACAGACCTTAAGCATGGGGCCACCTGTGAACAGAGCAGCCTGGATGCTCGGCAATCTCCACCAAGCTGCCAGGGCACTGCCAGGGTGCACAAGGGGTTTTGGTTAGAGTGATACATGCTGGTTGCAGATGCATACAATGGAGTTGATATTGCCTTGCAAATTACACTAAGCTTTGTAAAATACAGAAAGAATGAAAAAGCCAGATTGAGCTAATTTATCTGAAATTAATAGTTAAATCTGCCACACATGATCCTTTTGGAATTAAACAGTTTCTAGCCCCAAACTTACGCAACTGAAACACTCCCACATACCACAAGGTGGCTAAATCTAACTGTAGCTTTATCCCAATCTATTTATTTTCTTCTAAAATATCAAAGCAGAACAAGTTCTGTGAATAGGAATGTTTGGCAGAGAAAGTATCCTGCCTAATGAAAACATGCTTTTTCGCTTTCTATTGCCTAAAATTATTCCTAGAGATTTATTCTTGAACTAAAGGTGCTGTACTTGATTGACGTTCTAGTACTCTTGAGGAGAGTAAAGCACCTAACACAAGAAGGGGTTTATACCTTTTTCTCCTGAGTTGATCAGATCCATTTCTAATAACATATTTTAGTAGGGAAAACAGATTGGCATGGCGCAGGGAAAGCAGATGGATGGCACAGAGGAAGGGGTTCCACTTAGGGTCAGGGAACTCACTGGGGAGTGCTTCAGAAAGGATGCACAGAGAGGCACTGCAGACACAGCCAGCAGTAAAGGATGAAAGATGGGATGGGAGAGAAAGAGAAATATGGATTAGGAGCAAAAGAATAATAGAACAATATGAAGAAAGAAAAGATAACAGAAGCAAAGAGAAAGTATAAAATCCAGAGACTGGAGAAATCTATTTTTAAAAAAGAAAAAGGATAATCAGAAAGAAAAAGAGCAAATAGATGGGTGAGGTGACGCATAACTCTACTCCCAATTACTCAGGTGGCTGAGGCAGGAGAAGCACAAGTTTGAGGCCAATTTGGGAAACTTAGTGAGATCCTGTCTCAAAATAAAAAATAAAAAGGACAGGGGATGTAGCTCAGTGGCAGAGCACCCCCGGTTTCAATCCCCAGTCCCACAAAAATAAAAAGAAAGAAAAGAAAAAGAGCAAATAATAAACAGAGAGCTGGGCATGGTGGTGTACACCTGTAATCCCAGTACTTAGGAGGCCAAGACAGGAGGATTGCAGGTTCGAGAACAGCCTCGGCAACACAGTGAGACTTGCAGCAACCCATCTAGACCTTGTTTCAAAAACAAAAAATAAAAAGGGGGGTTAGGGGTATAACTTGGAGGTAGAATGCCCCTGGGTTCTATACCCAGTACCACAATAAAATAAAATAAACAGAGAGAGGGAGAGGAGACAAATAGTTATAACAATCTGAGGTGAGCCAGGAATGGTGGCACACACTTGTAATCCCAATATTTGGGAGGCTGAGACAGGAAGATTCCAAGTTTGGATACAGCCTCAGCAACTTAGCGAGGCCCTCCACAACTTAGTGAGACCCTGTTTCAAACTAAAATAATATAATAGGTCTGGGGATGTAGCTCAGAGGTAGAAAGCCTCTGGGTTCTATCACTAACACCACACACAAAAAAAAAAAAAAAAAAAAAATTGAAGTGAGAGTGAGTCATTTGAACACAAAAATTTTAGAAGTTCTCTAGCAGTATCCTTCTTTGCTTTATTTTCCTGAGATTAGTTCTTATATTTCTAGACCCTGGGGTCCATCCTTAGTCATCACTCTCCACTTTCTCTTACTTGCTTTTCTTGGGTAGGCAGATGATGAACCAGCATTTACAGAGCACTTACTGTGTGCTGACCACTGAGCGGAGCACTTTCACTCCACTATCTCATTTATTCTTCCCACCTATGCTGTAAGAAGGCATTTTTAAAAATGTACTTTTATTGATGCATTATCATCTCACATCATAATGTAAATCATGTTAATATTGACATACATGCACACAGCACTTGGTGCCCCCCACCCCAACCTCCCCATCTCTCCTCTTCCCATACAGAGTACTAAGATTGACATTGGGGTCTATATATATATATGTACACATAGTTGACATTAGTATTTCCAATAATGAAGCTCAGTCTTCCCCTTCTCTTTCCTTAGACCACTTCTCTGACTCCTCTGAGGTTTCTCCTCTGTTATCTGAAGTCCCTCTGGTATCCCAGTTACTCCCTAGCTTGAGCATATTAAAGAAAACACATATCCCTTCACTCTCTGTTACAGGCTAATTTCACTTAACATAGTGTTCTCCAGGTCCTTCCATTTTCTTGCAAATGACATTATTTTATTCTTCTTTATTGCTGAGCAGAATTCCATTGTGTGTATTTCCCATAGTTTTGCAATCCATTCATCTGTTGATGGACACCTGGGTTGGTTCCATAATTTGGCTATTGTGAATTGTACTGCTATGAACATGAGTATGCATATTTTACTGTAGTTCTCTGGTTTTAGCCTCTTTGGAAAGATACCCAGGAGTGGTATAGCTGGATCATATGGTGGCTCCATTCCAGTTTTCTAAGGAATCTCCACACTGATCTCCATAGCGGCTGAACTAGTTTGCAATCCCACCAACAGTGTAGAAGAGTTCCTATTTCCCCAGATCCTCCCCAACATTTATTGTTATTTCACTTCTTGATGATTGCCATTCTGATTGGGGCTAGATGGAATCTCAGTGTAGTTTTGATTTGCATCTCCCTAATTGCTAATGATGTTGAATATTTTTTCATGTATCTATTGGCCATTTGTATCTCTTCTTTTGTGAAGTGTCTATTCAATTCAGTTGCCCATTTCTTGATTGGGTTATTTGTTTTTCTAGTGTAAAGTCTTTAAAGTTATTTGTATATTCTAGCTATTAATCCTCTGTTAGAGGGATAGCTGGTAAAGATTTTCTCCCATTCCGTGGGCTTTCTCTTTAGACTCTTGATGGTTTCCTTTGATCTGCAGAAACTTCTTAGTTTAATGCTATCCCACTTATTAACTCTTGTTTTAATTTCCTGAGCTTTGGGGGGGTCTTGCTGAGGAAGTTTCTACCTGTGCCTATAGGTTCAAGTGTTGAACCTATGTCCTCCTCTAGTAGCTTCACCATCTCTGGTATAACTTCCAGGTCTTTGATCCATCTTGAATTGACTCAGTTCCGATGAGTGCTGTTCACTGTTCTGGATCGCTGCTAGAAGAGATGAGTTCAGCCACAGCCCAGGTGTGCAGACCTAGCTGGGTCCCTGTCGAGCATGGAGCGAAATTCCAACCACTTTCACTGATGGTCTATAGTCACCAGCCTCTCAACAATCCACAGTTTCTTCCTGGAGGTCTCTGGAAGCCACAGCAGCCACCAGCTTCAGCACTGCCTGGCTAAGATGGCACTGGTGCTGCTGGGCTCCATTCCCCAGGTGGAGGGCATGGATAGCTTATACAGTCCTCTGCTCTTTTTTCTAGTTCTGGTTCTGCTGCTTTTCAACTTTTGTTTTTCTGGTAAGTTTTTGCTGCTTTTCTGTGGAAGTAGTCATTGGCTTCTTTACTGGGGGTCTCTGGAGGCCACAGTGTCATTAGTCCTGGCACGGTTAGGACAGAAGGTATTGTCTTCATAGTGAAGATTTTCTCAAGGTCACACAGCCTGGCACATTATGGAACTAACATTTGAACCCATAGTTGTCCACAAAGTCAAACATGACTCTCTCTATGGCATCTCCTTGTGCCTTTTCCTCCTAGGCACTGTTTTCTACCAACAAAAATATGATTGCCAACCAAATCCAAGAATTCTGAGCTTCATTTCAAATGAAATATTCCATCTAGGTACCTCTTATGTGTTCTTCATTTGGAGAAGCACAGATTTCTCTTCATAGTCCCTATGAATATCTCTACCTTACAAAAGAGGGTAAAAATCTGTTTAACAATTAACTTACCTAGAAATTTATTGCCTCTTTGGATTATACTGAGTCTAAAAGGAAAATCACTTACCTAAATTCCAATGTAACCTCTGCTACTTGTTTTCACTCTTGGTTGAATTTAGAGTGGGTGCTTTTTCCAGAAAAAAGAAAGTAACATTAACAATACATGCTACCAAAAGAAGAATCTTCCAATGTTCATATTCTTTATTATTTTTCTTATCTTCCTTTCTCTTGTAGTGCCAGGGATCAAACTCAGGTCCTTGTACATGCTAGCCAATTGCTCTACCACTGAGCTACACCCCCAAGCCCTTTTACTTCTCATTATTATCACAGAATTTCAAATGATGTTTCTTGTCCAAAGTCTTGGAGAAAAAAGAGAAATCAGATCATCCTACAGGTTTATTTTTCCTTGATGAATGTTGGAGGGAAGCATTGCTGAGTTTCTAAGCAACTTGGTGGGTCTCATTCCTGGTATTTCTGTAATGCTACAGAATACCCCCACTGGTTTCCTAATGAAAGGAAGTTGTAATGAAAGCCATATGGAGAAAGGCGTCATGTTTACTGCCTGCAACAGTGTGGGGCAGGGCTGGTCTCAAACGTACACAGGCAGTGTGCCATTGTCCTAAATAGCTCTGCAACTGCCAGCAATCATTTCCTCAGGCTGGGGTGTTGCCATGGTGGGAAGCATTAGGGCTGCTCACAAATATTCTGGGTTCCTTCTTTCCAGGCACCTTACAGAATTACACTTCCTCAGCCCTCACCTGGAGTTAGGCATGGCCAAGTAACTGGTTTGGGCTAGTGAAATAAAAGCAGAAGTGAAATGCATATTTTCTATGTAGAATCTTTAAGAGTTGCCATATGCTTTTTCCTGTCTTGGAAAATCATAGAAATACATTAAAACAGACCATCCTTCAGCTTGGTCCCTGAGACTACCAACAGTCATCAGAGACCCATGCCAGTCTACATGGAGAATGAAGCATAAGCAAGAAGTACAGTTTTTGTAATTCACCCAAAATTGTGTGTGTGTGTGTGTGTGTGTGTGTGTGTGTGTGTGTGTGTGTGTTGCTTAACCATCGCAGCATAACCCAGCCTACACAGATGTTATTAAAATCAGTACTGAAAGAAAAATGTTCCTAAAACAGCCAATTTCAGTATTGGCAAAGAAATGGTTAATGAAAACAAAAGAATCACAGTCCTTGTAAAGTGGTGACATACTTGGCAAAACTGACACCTGTGATGACCTGGAAGGCAAATAATATACCTAACGTTCTGTAATCTCTAGAGAAGCAATTGGAAAATATGTTATTAGTATATGCTGAGCATTGTTGACTGCATTTGGAAAAGTATACAAAATTATGAGTTTCTAAATTAATCAGGCAGTTTGTAAGCAGAAGTTAAGAGAATTTAGAGAGATTCCAGAAATTTGGAACTTTGTAAAGTTGAAAAAACTAGACTGATTTTTATTTATTTATTTATTGTACTAGGAATGGAACCCAGGGGCATTCTACCTCTGAGCTACACCTCCAGCCCTATTTTATTCCCTTTTTATTTGGAAACAGGGTCTCATTAAATAGCGAAGGGCCTCACTAAATTCCTGAAGCTGGCTGTAAACCTGTGCTCCTCCTGTTTCGGCCTCCCAAGTACTAGAATTACAAGCGTGTGCTACCACACCTGGCTTAAACTGATTTTTAAACCTCAAAAAGGAGGTATTAAAAAAAAAAAAACTAAAAGACTTTTACACAACAAAAGCCAAGTAAAACAGCCTTGCAATTAAAGATAAAGTTATTACATAATCTACTATTAAAACCTCTGAATGAATTAAGGTATCTCAGAGTAAGAATCCAAAATGATTATAATATCCAGTAAATTTTTTCATTTAGAAAGAAGAGCTCAGAGCTGGGCACCATGGCATATGCCTGTAATCCCAGTATTTGGGAGGCTGGGACAGGAGGATCAAAGGTTCAAGGCCAGCCTGCAGAAACTTAGCAAGACCCTGTTTCAAAATAAAATAGGCCGGGGGGTGTAGCTCAGAGGTAGAACTCCCCTGAGTTCAATCCCTAGTACCACCAAAGGAAAAGACAAAAGAGCTCAGGAAAAACAGACAAAGGGAATAGCTGCTTACTGAAGCCTGAGAAGCTTAAAATGCCTGAAATTAAGACAGAGGCAGAGAAACAAGAAAGCAAAAAGTCTAAGAAGTCTATCTAGAAAAGAACTGCAGATGTGTTGGTATTTGTAGCTGACTGCAATCAAATAGATTAAGGGTTTTGAGGGAACTTAGCAGTCAAAGAAAAATATCAGAGCCTGTCCCTGGTCAAGACTTAAAACAACCCTTGGAGCTGGGCATGGTGGTACTTGTCTATAATCCCAGTATTTGGGAGCCTGAGAGAAGAGTATTGCAGGTTTGAAACCAGCCTCAGCAACTTAGCAAGACCCTGTTTGCAAATAAAAAATAGTGCTGGGGGTGTAGCTTGGAGGCAGAATGTCCCTGGATTCAATTCCCAGCACAAAAAACAAACAAACAAAACACCTTGGCTGAAGGGAGAGAAAGATAGATAAAAACAAACAAAAATATCTGTTAGCCTAAGATGCTACCTTGGAAAACAGACCTGAGTAAGATACTGCAATGAAGACTCTGACAGCAAGGAAGTAGCACAGGGTTTGAGACTGGGATATATGGGTATATTTGGAGTTTCCTGGGGAAAATGTTGCCTACAGTGAAGTTTACTTTGGTGAGCTGCTTAAGTGTAGACCCTCACATCTCTCACAAGTAAAGTAAAATATTTTAAAGGAAACAACTTTGAGTAAGCCTTTACTTCTGTTATTTCCTCTGGATAAAGGTTGAGCAAAATCCTGGTCACCTTTCTTGGATAGTTATAAATGTCCTGCCAAACCTAAATGTCTCATTCTGGCCATGATAATATAGCTTGTATCCAACTAATTCCCTCACCAAAAATGATTATAAGAGCTTGACAAATACACACACACACACACACACACACACACACACACACACACACACACCTCTGTTTGAACCCAAACAAACAGTATATGAGGAACTAGAATCCTAAAGCATATAAAATGAGTATCATATTTTCCCCAGGTATTTCTTGGAGACATCTCCAAATTGCATTAGGGAATAGATCCAAACAGAAACCACAGTCTTACTGGGCTGAGGAGAGAAAGACTAGAGTTCAGGACTGTTAAACTGTTTGGAACTTGAGAGCCAAAATCCTAGAGCAAAGGTAATCAAAGGGGAAAACCCAAAAATTTGTGTATAGGTACCGTTTACATCCCTGTGAATAACATCTCAAGACTCCCAGAAATCCAACAAAACTAGTAGCTAGAAGGCTAAAGATGTGGCATATTTTAAAAGCCACATGATGTTGGGAAGAAAGAGAGTTCATGTTCTGCTTAGTTGAAAGAGCCCTAATAAATAACCCAAACTTTCAGTTAAAACTTAAGAAAAAACACACCCTAGGATAAGGACACTCCTCTAGGAGAAAAGACCAAATACAAATAGAAAGGAGAAAAATTTAAATAGACTAAATCCAACCCTTGAAAAATCAAGATGAGCAGCTGCCCATTTTCTATCTTCCAAAAACAAACCTTAACCTCCTCTTTGCAGTACAATAACATCATCTATAGCCTCTACAATTTCCACCTTACACAACCAGCACACAATCAAAAGTTCTGAGATATGCTAAGCTAGGTATTGTGGTACATGCTTGTAATCTCAGTACTTGGGAAGCTGAGACAGAAGGATCAAGGCCAGTCACAACAACTTTTCAAAATAAAAATATATCCAGGTATAGTGGCAGATGCTTATAATCCCAGTACTTGGGAGGCTGAGATTGGAGGATCGCAGGTTCATAGTCAGCCTCAGCAACCTAGTGAGGCCCTCTCACTTAGTGAGACCCTGTTTCAAAATAAAAAAATAGGGCTGGGGGTGTATCTCAGAGGTATAATACCCCGGTATCAATCCCTAGTACCACATACATACATACATACATATATACATACATACACATACATACATATAACATTTAAAAAGGTCTGGAGGTATAGCTCAGAGGTAGAATGTCCTGTATTCAATCACCAGTAGCAAAAAAAAAAAAAAAAGAAGCAAGACATAATAAAAAGACAGAACCACATAATTGAAAACAAAGAGCAAAGAGAAAAAATAGAAAAAGACCCACACGTGATTCAGATACTAAGGTTATCAGACAGGAACTTTAAAATAACTATGATTAATGTTCAGGAAAATCGAAGAAAAAAATAGAATATTCTTTAGAATAATAGGAAAATTTCACCAATGTCCTAAGTCCTGAATCTATTTTTTTAGTCAAGTGGAAATTTTAGAACTAAAAATTATTATGAAAAAATTAATAATTTAATACATTAATGTAATAGGAGATAATCAGAAAAATGATCAGTGAACTAAAAGATCAGTGAAAATATTCAGAATTACAGAGGGAAAGCTGAGTGTGGTGGTGCATGCTTGTATTCCTAGTACTTGGGAGGCTGAGACAGGAGGATTGCAGGTTCAAGACCAGCCTTAGCAACTTAGTGAGGCCCTCTGCAACTTAGTAAGACCTTGTTTCAAAATAAAAGACTAAAATAGGGCTGGCAGAGCTTGGTGGTAGAATGTCCCTGGGTTCTATCCTCAGTAACACACACACACACACACACACACACACACACACACACACACACACACAGAATTAGAGGGAGAAAATTACAAAAACATAGAAAAGGGCTTTAAAAATATCAGAAAATGGAAGAAAAAGTCTAACATTCATTCAGTTAAATGTCTCAAAAGGAGACAAGAAAGCAATTTTACGTAAATACTAACTGAGAATTTTGCAAAACTATGAAATATATCAAACTACATATTCAAAAAGCACTATAGACCTCAGACAAGATAGGGAAAATCATACCTAGACACATCATAATTATACTGCTGAAAGTAAAAAACAGAAAATTTTAAAAGTAGCTAAGAGGGGTGGACATTACCCTTAAAATAGCAATAGTAAGACTGATAGCTGACTTTTAAACAGAATCTATAAAGGGTGGAAAACAATTGGATCATAATTTTAAAGTACTGAAAAAAAAAAAAACTATTAAACAAGAATTCTATTCCCAGAAGGGGGAAAAATCCAATAAATGTCTATAGGTCCCTGAGAATTATATATATAATATAATAATTATATATAATGTATATAATATATAATATATAATATATAATATATAATATATAATATATAATTATATATAATATATAATGTATATATATATATAAACTTGATCTGTACATGGGGATTAGATGCCAGATAATTGCTGATGCTTTCCCTCAAAACAGAACTATTTGAAAAAAGGAGAAATGAAATTCTGAAATGAGAACCACTTATTGGAAATGATTTGGTATATTTGTTAATAATAGAGCCCTAGGTTAGCAATGTCCAATAGAAATATAATGCAAGCCACAAATGTGATCCACATAATTTAAATTTTTCTCAGAGCAATGTTTTTAAAACTAAAAAAGATTAAGTAAAGCTAAATGTAATGATATATTTTGTTAACTTATTATATCTGAGATAGTTTCATTTCAACATAATCAGTTTAAAAATTAGGATGTTTTATGTTTTTTGTACTAAGTCTTTGAACATTATGACCCTTGAAAGCTACATCTTAATTTGTACTAATATTTGAAGCTCTCAGTGGCCTCATGTGGCTAGTGGCTACCATATCAGAGAGCAGCAAGAGATGCAAAGACCCACTAGGTAGTGGTACTCAAGCCTGGCTGCACGTTACGATGCCCTGAGTAAGCAGCTTTGAAAAGTACCAACGCCTATGCAAGGCTATAATTAGGGTGAGGCAAGCGAGCCACTCACACTGAACACAAAAGTTAAGAGAAGCAAAACAACCACCACCACCACTACTCCAGGAATGAGGATAAGTAATTATTTTAATATAATATTTAAAATCAAATTAGTGCAAAAAATCCATGATGAACAAATATCAAACTTGTTAAATAAAAGCAGAATCTGATTACTGATATTCTTCCTCTACCTTAGGCTCTAATATGGCTCAGCATAGCACTGTGTCTAGGGTTCACCCCAGAGCAAATAAATCAGTATTTCCAGAGGTAAGGCCCAAAGATTTTATTTTTAAAGCACCCACATGATTCTAATGTGCAGCCAGTTTTTTGAGCCATTTTTCTAGTCCAATGACTGTCCTAATGCTTGGATTTCCTGATAAAATGGGGAGTTGATAACTCTTATCATATAATTCTGATAAGTCACTTCTTTTACCAAACCCTCCAAACATACTTTTCCTTTTTGGACTTCCGGTGATGGAGAGTTTACAACTTCACAGGGCAGTCATTTCCACTATTGGACAACTCCAGCATCACTTCTTACTTATTTGGAGAAAACTGTTAAAAGATAATTAAAAAAAAAAAGAGCAAAGTAATGTCTCTCATACAGATATAAAAATAAACATGTAATAAAGATTTCATTTAACAGAAGGATCTAGACAGATATTATAACCAATTCAAAAGCAAACCCCAAAACCAAACATCTTTATAGATCAAGAATATTCAAATGAATATGAAAATGGAGGCAAAAAAGGTTTTTCCACAAGAGGAGAAAGAGAAGAAATCTACTGAACCTCCATCAAACTGGACAGAATTTGCTTGTTCATCAGCTCCCCTGCAACTTACAGAGTTGTAAAGTGTCTTCCATAGAATCTGATAAGGCAGTAGGGTATGCTATAGGCATGTCATAATGTTCTATTGAAGTACAAATTATTTTCCACACAACAAATTTCTTCCCCATTCTTTTACTGATTGCTCTTACAACAGTGATTTTTGAATTTTTATGTGCATCAGACTCACCTAGAAAGTGAGCTAAAAGGCAGATTCCCTTGCAAGGATTCTGAGCTTGCATGATGCCCAGGAAAATGCCTTTTTAACAGATACTTGAGATGATTTTGCTGCAAGTGTTCTAAGGATCATCATACTCAACACCATACTCTGGAGAGAGCCTTTTCTTTTTTTTTTTTTTTGCGGTACTGGGGATTGAACTCAGGGGCATTCTACCTCCGAGGTACACCCCCAACCCTATTTTTTTTTATTCTTTATTTTGAAACCAAGTCTCATTAAGTTGCATAGTGCCTCACTAGGTAGCTGAGGCTGGCCGCGAACCCAGATCCTCTGGTCTCAGCCTCCCGAATGCTGGGATTACAAGCGTGCGCCACCACGCCCGGCTTTGGAGAGAGCCTTTTCAAATGCTTCTCTCAATATTTGAAGGTAGCTCTAGCTTTCAATTCATCAATATTAGTGCTCTTGGTAGAGTATATTTTCTATACTTTGTTTACAAGATGATATACTATTTCTTTTCTTCCCACTCAAATCTTACAGGACAGACAAGGAACTGTTTTTATATTATATGAACATCTGAAGAGAGAAAAGTTGGGCATGTTGTAAGTATGAAGTGTATCTATGAGATGTAATAAGAAAGTAGACTGTCATCAACATGAGTGGTGCTTCTCATGCATTTTAATCGAAATATCAATTTATTGTAAGTCTATACTGTTTTGTTTAGATCTTTAAGTATTTCATGAATATGTTGGTCAAGGTTTATAAATGTAATTATCTAAAATCAACTGGTAAAGCCAGGAGTGGTGGCGCACGCTTGTAATCCCAGTACTTGGGAGGCTGAGACAGGAGGATCACAGGTTCAAGGCCAGGCTCGGCAACTTAGTGAGGCCCTCTGCAACTTAGTGAGATCCTGTTTCAAAAATAAAGAATAAAATGGGGTTAGGGTACAGCTCAGAGTTAGAGCTTCCAGACGGATTCAGGTCCCCAGAGGTCAGAGCAAGATGCAACCAGTTCACACACAGCATTAGGAACTGCCAAACACAAAGAGTAAATGATAATCTGAGTCAGGAAAGCAGAGCCTGACTGTAGGTACTCAAACAGGACACCACTTTTGGAGACCCAGACCAGCAAAGAGATGGCATGAAGAAAGCGTATCAGAAGGTGACACAGTCCAATAGGGACAGAGCAGAACTGTGTCCTAGAATTGTCAGGATGATACAGAGAGATAGTGTTAATAGGGCAGAAGCAGAGATCCTGAGGTATGGACCCAAGAAGATCTGTGCAGATGTGTCCTTCGGCTTAGAGGAATCAGACAAGAGGAAAATCCTAATGGAATTTAGGAGACAGAAGAAGAGACTATTTCATGAACAAAGAAAAGCCCAATCATCCAGCTGACCTAGCAGCAAGGTGGGTTTAATGCTGAGGCCCACAAAATTAATAATTAGATTGGTGACCAAGAGGAACTCACCGAACAGTCCCCTACACCTACACCTGAGAGTTCAGACGTGGATGCCTTGACCTGCAGCTAGCTTCAGCAGTAAAAAAAAAAAAAAAAAGTCCTACTTGTGTACCTCCTATGTAGTTTTGTTGTTTTTTTTTGGGGGGGGGGGCGGGGGGAGGTAATTGGGTATTGAACACAGGGAGCATTCTACCTCTCTATATATCTATATATATCCCAGCCCTATTTTATTTTTATTTTGAAACAGCGTCTCACTAGGTTGATGAGAGCCTCACTATTGGCTGAGGCTGTCCTCGAATCTTCGATCCTCCTGTCTCAGCCTCCCAAGTACTAGGATTACAAGCGTGAGCCACCGCACTCGGCATTCCTAAATAGTTATTGCTACTCACATATCCTACAGAGAGGACCGACCCTTTTGACATTGACCTCCTGAAAGACTCTTCTGTGTTTTCTTCTATTTTCTGTTCCTTAATCTCAGCCCTTATTGCAATCATGGAACCAGAGAATATTAGAGCAGGGAATGCCCTTAGGAATTAATTGAAACGATGTGATTTGCCAGGGTCCCACAGTAGATCATCTGTTCCCTGATCCTGAACTTAGTGTTCTGCTCACTACATACAAAGTCTGTGCAGAGTGGTCACCTTGTACAGGGAACCCTGTTATGTAGTATAGAGATTATCAGACTGTTGCGAGGTGTATCCCTACTTGTGCAAGTTTCTACACAATTTGCTAATTTACATTTTCTGAATATTAGAAAAGATTCCAGTTTGTCCTGGAATTCTCATTTGCATCTAGCTGTGCTTTCTTGAGTGTGAGATGAAAGGGTGGAATTACAGCTACTGTATTAGGGATTGCACTAAGGTGTGAGAGGCTGAGAATAAGTGACAATAGACATTGGCCAGCAGACAGTCCCATTTTATAGAACTCTAATTGAAAAAGAAATGATGAACAAATAATAACTTTTCTTTGTGCTATTTAATTTTTTTCTGGAGCTTTACTGGGAGGCTTTTCAAGAGATGGCTGGGCTTTGTTTGGCTTTACTGTAATCAGGTCATGCCAGGAAAAGAGCATCAGTCTTTTGCCTCTTTAGGAAAAGTGAGGGACTTTAAGAGGGGATGACTTTATAGACCATAAGTTTGTAGTTTGGCTTTTTGGGGATAACTTCGTACCAACTTCATTTATTCTAGGATACTGCTGAGAAATAATAGAATTGGAGGAGAAATTTCAAGAAAAGTAAAATAAAGGAAATTCTAAAAATGAAAGAACTAAGCCAGGCATTGTGGCACATATTTGGAATCCCAGTAGTTGGAAGGTTGAGACAGGAGGATCGCAGTTTCATAGCCACACTCAGCTACTTAGTGAGGCCCTCTGCAACTTAGTGAGACTGTGTTTCAAAATAAAGAATAAAAATAGGACTCAGGGTATAGCTTGGAGGTAGAATTACTCTGGGTTCATTCTCCAGTACTGCAATCAATCAATCAATTAATCAATCAGAATGCATTAATAGGGAAGGGGACAGGAAACCATTTGTGGACCTAGTGTCATACACACACAGACACACACACACAGACACACACACACCCCTATAATTTAAGAATGAGTCTCTATTTTTAGTTTATATATGCTAATCATGTGGAGAACTTGATGAAACAACATATTCCTCAACCCCCAAAACCAAAGATTTTGGCTTTGTTAATCAGGGATTATTATGGTTTGGGTTTGCAATGTCCTCCAAAAGACTCATATGTTGACAGTAGGGTTCAGAGGTGGGCATGGCTGGAAAGACAGGTCACTGGGGAGCACAGTCTTGGATACTGAATGTGGCCCTGGCCCCCTCCTCTTGTTCTCGGCTTCCTGCCACCAGCCTTTATGCCCTGCTACCATGCTTCCTGCTTGAGAGCCAGCTGATAAAGGAATGATCTCTGAAATCTCTGAACCACAAGCTCCAAATAACTCGTTCCTTCTCTTAAGTTGTGCTTATCAAGTATCTAGGTCACAGCAATGGAAATGCTGAAAAAATAGGGGTAAAGTCCACAAATCTGTTGTCTTAAGAAGTACCCAGGGTCTAATTCATACTGACCCTATGGTAATAAAATGCAAATTACTTTTCAGAATTATTGACTCTGAAGTTGCCTTTGACTATTATTGATTTTCTTAAAAGAAGAAATAATAGTGTTTAGCAGCTATAAGGGGCAGGCTATCCTTGGATTTTGGAAATGTAACTCCTTCATTTCAGAGAAAAGGAAATGAAGAAGACCCAGAGTACTCAGGGGCTACCCCAAAGTCACACAGTCAGTGGCAGGACAAAGAGCCCAGGTCTCCTGTCTTACAGACTGGGAAGCTTTGAATCTCACCCTGACCTAAGAAAAATCCTGATGAGGCTGGAAGGCAGCCATTCCAAAACTGTCCAAACTCTAAATTGTAAGGAGGACTTATTTTACAGGTAATAAACAGGGGAGAAGCAGTCCTAAAGGTTTTCACAGTTGTCTGAAGGTACAGTGCTTTATGTTCTCCCCTCAGGACAGAACAATTTAAAAAATTAATCTAGTCACTTAGCCTAGTTTTCCTTTGATAAAGTTTTTAAAAATAGCTAGAAAAATACCCTGGAGTTTTGCTTCCAAGTTAAAACATACAACAATCTAGTTGTTTGGGAACGTTTGCCAACCACAGTATAATGCTACAGAATGGTTTGTCTCTGAAACTTCTTAAAGTGGGTGTTTAGCTTTATAAAGACAGTTGTTCATGAATGGGGACATTGTCCTTGAATATGAGTGGGGCACTTTCATAAGTAGCAGGAATCACATTATACATGAAATAGAAAATAAATCCTAGACAAAAGTCTCTAGAATCCAATGATGCAAATGTCTCCATAGATAAGGAAATTGTTAGGCATGAATGACACTTGGCAATGATTCTCTAAAACAAATTTAAATAGTTTTTTAAATGAACTAATACCAGTGTCCTAGTTCAGTAGTAGCCTTTTGCTAGAAATGACTGAACCTATTGCTATAAGCTGCTAAGTTGATTAATAAAAAAATATTTATTACGCACATCCTCTTTGTTGACAAGTTAAAATGGAGCCTCATCTTTCATATCTCCCTGAAGATTGCCACCTTGTGAGATTGAAAATACTCATTAAATTCCATCACCAGACGCACAAATGAGAGGGCGATTGTTTTTAAGCATGTGAGGGGAATCGTTGGTAAACTCATTTGTTTGGATATCATTAACAGAACAATCGGTGTGGATCTCCAGGGGGTCCTCATGACCTTTGCTCGCAATCTCTTCATCATCCATCAAGAAATATCAGCACCTAATATGCAAGGCGAGACCAATTTTAAGGTGAGGTGTTAATTAACTAACGATCCTGGTTAATTTCTATACAAGGGCTGAAAATACCTCATGCTGTATTGTAAACAAGTGCTAAACCATCTTTTTTTTTTTTTATTGTAAGCAGTACAGATTTTACAGTGTGCAGGGTCAATATTGTAAGGTTCCCACTGAACCCGTTAGTTAAATTTAATAGTTTGAAACTTTCTCTTTGAAATATAGTAGACTTGCTTTAACTTGCTGCCATTTGCAAACCCAAGCTCGTTAGACAACAGCTTTCTGATGTTAGAGGTGAAGCTGAAGCATCACAATGGATTCCAAACAGACTGTCCCGAGCAAAATTTGTGAATGTAATCTATTTATATTTCAGGTAATACATTGTCTAGCTAGCGATTCCTGAGGAGCCACGGTTTCTAGAGCCAAAGAAGTTCTAATACCCAAGAGGAACAATGTATGTTAGGAGAAGCAGAAGAAAACCCTAGCATATATATTGGCCCGCCCCACCTCATTTTTCCAAAATGGAGATGTTTCACCACTAATTTTTTAACACCTTCAGATAGCCTCTGAGGATATAGGTCTGTGAAATTCAGTTGTGTACAATTGATTAAAAGTCTCCAAATTCCAGAATACAGAAGTAAGGCCTATAAGGGAGATTTTGAGACACCAGCTGAACAGAGGTGATGGCTTCTCATTGATCAGCAAGTTCTGAATCTGATTATCAGCCTAGGCCTTCATCATGTTTGTATGGGTCAAGCAACTCAAAGGACTTAATGGAAACCAAATGTGGTTTTTCTCTTAAAACAGAAGACCCAACAAAAGCTTAATAAAAAGCATAATTTTTATTACATTTTTTTCCTTAAGTTAGAGCCTGACCCCTTTAATAACAGTAATAATAACAATGCTTTACTCTTCAAAGTGATTTTAAGAGCTGGGACAATGACCATTTCTTATAATTGTGAAAATTGATTAAAAAAAAAAAGAACCAGTGCTATATCAATATTCACTGTATTAAGGGTTCTGCTACAGTTTGAGTATGTTTTGAATGTGTTCTCCAATGGTACATGTGTTGGAAGCTTGCTCCCCAATGTGGCAATGTGAAAGGTGGAGCCATTAGAGGTAGAACCTAGCCATTAGGGTGGGAACAACACCCTTGGAAGAGACTGAGGTGGTTCTCATGGGACACTGTTTAGTCTTGCAAGAGGGTTGTTATAGAAGAGTGGGCTGAGCCAGGCAAAGTGGCGAATGTCTATAATCCCAGTTCTTGGGAGGCTGAGACAGGAAAATCGCAATTTTGAGACTAGTCTCAGCAATGCAGCAAGACTGCCTCAAAATAAAAAGTAGATGTCACTTAGAGGTAAAGCACCCCATGCCACCCTTGGTTCAATCCCCAGAAACAAACAAACACACACACACACACACACACACACACACACACACACACATATACACACACAGAAAAAGAGCAGCAAGGATGGCCCCTGTACATTACTATACTTCTTGTCTCACCGTGAGATTTCTTCCTCTTGAATGAGCTCCCACCATAATGCTATCTGCCATGATGTGATGCAGCCAAGGGGAGCCTCTTCAGAGACTGAATTGATGGAGCTGCCTGATCTTGAACTTTCAGGTTCCAAAACTATAAATGAAATAAACCTTTTCTCTTTATACCACACCTCAGGTATTTTGTTATAGCGACAAAAAACAGACTAATATAAGATTTATGCTCATCATTTACATTTTAAGTTCCTGCTATAGCTAGCATCATTTTATCTGTTACTGCTATGTACAAAATTCTGAGGCTGCCTGCATGTGAACAGTTTAGCTTGTCCAGATATAGCTATTTATCAGAATCAGATGGTTTATCCCAAAATTCACGAAGTGGACTCAACTTAGACATGAGTTGGCAAAGGCAGCCACACCTGACAAAAATAAAGGCTTTTTCTCTGACCTTTCTTTGGCTTTCAAAAATCATTAAAACTCAAATGTTCTCAGGTAGTTTTTAAATATCTCATGGTTTCTAGCCTTCTTGGATAAATTATTATCATCTTGATTTTTACTCTCTTAGAGGGTCTAAAGGCAAGAACTTTAAATCTCAAAAGATAATAACAAAAACTTGAAAAATGGCTTAGATTTACTTTTGATAGTATTTTCTATCTATTGTCTAGTGACTCTCAAACACATATTTTCAGTTTTAAAACAAAAGATATACAAGTAAAGGCTAAATAGAAATGAAAGGTGATACAGAAAAGCATTTAACAAAATCCAATATCTTTTTATGATAAAAAAAAAAAAGAGCCAAGTGTGGTGGCACGCGCTTGTAATCCCAGTATTTGGGAGGCTGAGACAGGAAGATTGCAGGTTCTCGGGCAGCCTCAGCTGCTAAGTTGTGGCCCTCCACAACTTAGTGGGACCCTGTTTCAAAATAAAGAATAAAAAATAAGGCTGGAGGTGTAGCTTGGAGGTAGAATGCCTCTGGATTCCATTCCCAATACTGCAAAAAAAAAAAAAAAAATCAATAAAGTAGGAATACAAGGTAACTTCCTCAAACTGATAAAGATATCTACAAAAATCCCACAACTATCATCATCATGAAAAGTATAAGATTGAAATCTTTCCCCCTAAGATAAGGAACAAAACAAGGATATTACTTCTTGGTACTTCTATCCATCATTGTATTGAAGCTTCTAGACAAAGCACTTAGGAAATAAAAGTAAATAAAAAACATACAGACTGGAAAGATAGAAGGAAAACAATCTCCACTTGCGGATGGCAAATTCTTGTATATAAAAAATCCTAAAGGAGCTGGACTTGGTGGCGCATGCTTGTAATCCCAGTACTTGGAAGGCTGAGACTGGAGGAACTGGGTTCGTGGCCAGCCTCAGCTACTTAGTGAGGCCCTCCACAACTTAGTGAGATCCTGTTCCAAAATAAAGAATTAAAAATAGGACTGGGGGTGTAGCTCAGAGGTAGAATGCCCCTGGGTTCAATCCCCAATAACTCAAAAAAAGTCCTAAAGGTGCCATTTTCCACTTCCAGAAATTGAGCATTCCAGATATCATGGCCTTCCTTTATACTTTATCCTCACTTCTCTAAGTAAACCTCTTATACTCCCCAGAAATATCCTATAAAATCCACAATCTATTAAAACTCATATGTTCAACAAGGACGCAGGATATAAGGTCAATATAAAAAAATCAATTTCAAGCCAGGTGTGGTGGCACACACTTGTAATCTCAGTACTTGGGAGGCAAAGACAGGAGGATCAAAGGTTCACAGTCAGCCTCAGCTACTTAGGCCCTCTGCAATTTAGTGAGATCCTGTTTCAAAATAAAAAATAATATAGGTCTGGGGGTGTGACTCAGAGGTAGAATGCCCCTGGTTTCAATTCCCTGTAACACACACACACACACACACACACACACACACACACACACACACACACACCAGCAATGAAAAAGCCAAAATAAAATAAGATGCAAACTATTAGGGTTTGTATCTGGTAAGTCTCCCCAAAGGCTCGTTTTTGAACGCTTGGTACCTAATGCAGCAATGCTCAGAGGTGAGGCCTTGGGGAAGGTGACTGGATCATGAGGGCTCTGGCCTCATCAATAAATTAATCCATTGATGGTTTTGGAGGGAAGTGGTAGAAAGGTAGGAGGTATGGCCTCGTTGGAGGGAGTAGGTCACTGGGGACATACCTGGAAGGGCATATTTTGTCCCTGGCCACCCCTCCCTCTTTGCTTCCCAGCTGTGATGAGCTGAGCAGCTTTCCTCAGCCACGATGTTCGTCTTGCCTCAGGTCCAAAGCAACAGAGCCAGCAGACCATGAACTGAAACCATGAGCCAAAATAAATCTTTCTTCCTCTAATTTTTTTTTCCTGAGGTATTTGTCCCAGGTATGAAAAGCCAGCTAACACACAAACTAATTCAATTTACAATAGCCTCAGAAACATTAAAAGACTTGGGAATAAATTCAACAGAAAAAGTACAATATTGATGCACTGAAAACTACTAAATATTAGTGAATGAAATGAAAGAAGATCTAAATAAATGGAAGGACACTCTGTATTCATAGAAGTCTTCATAATGTTAAGATTGCAATACTCCCCAAATTGACCTCTAGACTCAATGAAATTCCTATCAAAATTACATCTGGATTTTTGGTAGAAATTGACAAGATGATCCTAAAATTTGTGTCGAGAGGGCTTAGACCCAAAATGATCAAATAACCTTGAACAAAAAAAAGCCAAGGTGGAGAACTCACATTTCTCAGTTCCAAAACTTACTTCAAGACTAGCATGATAGCGCACACTTATAATCCCAGTACTTGAGAGACTAAAACAGGAAGATCACAGGTTCAAGGCCAGCCTCAGCAACTTAGCAAGGCCTTCCACAACTTAGTGAGACCCTTCTTAAAGATAAAAAATAAAATAGGGCCGGTGTACAGCTTGGAGGTAGAATGCCCCTGGGTTCAATCCCTAAGACCACACACACACACACACACACACACACACACACACACACACACACACAAAATAGATACATGGATCAATAGAACAGAATAAACCTATAAATTATGATCAGTTGATTTTCAACAATGGTGCCAAAATAATTTTACAGCAATTTTACTTTTAATAAAAGTTGCTGGAACAAATGGATAGCCACATACAAATAATAAAGTTTGACCTCAACCTGATACCATATACAAAAATTAAGTAAAAATGGATCAGTGACCTAAATATGAGCTAAAACTATAAAATTCTGAGAAGAAAACACAGGTGAAAGCCGCCTGACCTTGTATTAGCAATGGTTTCTTACATAAGATATCCAAAGCATAAGCAACCAAAGTGAATATAGATAAATTGAATTTCATCAAAATTAAAAGCTTCTGTATATCAAAGGACATTTGTGAAAAAATGCAAAGATCACCTACAGAATAGAATGACTTCTTTGCAAATTTATATCTGATAAGGCTCTAGTATCCATAGTCTATGAAGTATTCTTATAGCTCAATATTTATCTTTTCAATAGAAAGACAAATAATCCAGTTTAAAAGTGAGCTAAGGATTTATCAGACATTTCTTCAAAGAAGGTATACAAATGGTCAAAAAGTATATGAATAAATGTTCAGCATCATAAGTCATTAAAGAAATGCACATCAAAACCATAATGAGATATCTTTTTATACCCAATAAGATGGCTATCATCAAAAAAGAAAGTCAATAACAAGTATTCGCAAACATATCAAGAAAATGGAAACTGGAACCCTCAGATATTGCTATTCAGAATGTAAAATGGTATCACAGCTATGTAAAGTTTGGTAGTTCCTCAAAAAGTCAAATGTACAATTACCATATGATCTAGCAATTCCACTCCTAGGTATATACCAAAGAATATTGAAAATATACATTCACAAAAACTTATGCATTAATATTGATTGATTCATAATAGTCCCAAAGTATAAACAACCCAAATGTTCATCAGCCGAGAAGCAGGTGAATTCCTTTATATTATATGGATAATAGTCATATAATGGAGTATTATTCAGGCATTAAAAAAGGAATGAAGTTGAGCGTGGTGGCACACACTTGTAATCCCAGTACTTGGGAAGCTGAGACAGGAGAATCCCAGGTTGGAGGAGAGCCTTGGCAACATAGCAAGACTCTCAGGAACATAGTGAGACCCTGTTTCAAAAAACAAAACATAAAAAGTTCTGCGGACTCTAGAGGTAGAATGCCCGTGAGTTAACTCTCCAGTACTACCACCAAAAACAAACAACAACAAAAAAGAATGAAGTACTAATGATCTATGCTACAACACAGATGAGCACTAAAAATATGCTAAGTTAGAGAGTGAAAAAAAACAGCTACAAAAGGACAAATACTGTTCCGTTACATTTATATGTAACGTGAGAAGTAAGCAAAACCACAGTGATGAAAATTAGGTTAATGACTGCCAGGGGCTGGGAGGGGGAAATACGGAATGATTGTTAATGGTCATTCCAATGGACTGCTAAACTGTCACCGCTATTTGGGGTGATGAGAATGTTCTGAAATTCCATAGTGGTGATGGTTGGCTATGAATATACTAAACACCACTGAATTGTACACTTTATAAAGGGGAATTTTGTGGTACCTCAAGAAAAAAACTTAAAGAGACAGGCATGTGGTTCAGTGGTAGAGCGCCTAGCATTTATTAGATCCCTGAGTTCAATCTATAGCACCACAACAAACAACAAACACAAAACATACACACAAGAAAAAACAAACAAACCTTCTCTTTGGCATACTAGCCCTCATTTCAGCAAGACTGGTAACACATAATTTATAGATGGGTGCCAGTCCATGAATCACACTTTGAGTAGAACTGATCTGTACCATACTAAACTCCAAAAAAGAACAAATCCTTGAGGGAGGGGTTTTGTAAGAGTTCTTTAAGTAATGAATATTGTTTTTATTGTTATTTACAGACCACCATTGATGATATTGAAACTATTCTAGGAGTAACACAGGAAAACAAAGCAAGATTTGAAGAACAGCTACAATCCAAATACGATAAAAACCTCTTGAAGCCTAATAAGTGACCCTGAAACGACGCCTAACTCAAACAAGAAAAGGCAATATTTCTCTTTCTATTAGGAATAAAAGCAGGGGGAAATGAGTTTGTTTTGTTTACTAAGAGGTGAATCAAAACAGATTATAATGTAATACTCTTCTTTAAAAAAGTGTTTAATAAGTGATCTTATTTTACTCATTAAACCAAAACCTGTTGGTGTTTGAGAGTATTGAGCGATCCCTTCCTCTTTTCTCACTAAAGAAAAAATAATCTGAAAGTTCCGAATCTGTGTAAAAGAAAGTTAAAGCCTTACTGACACTACTTTTACATCTACTTCTCTATAAGCTACTATTACAAAGTTCTTACTTTTTTATGTTTTATAAAGTTCCCTCCTATTTCTAAGAGTAATTTATCTTTTCTTTTAAAACATTGAATAAAAAGCACAGTCATTGCTATTTGGCAAAACATAAATGTCTTTTTTCCAAGAAAATTATATTTATATGAAATTTATACTTATTTATTTGCAGTACTGGGGATTGAACCCAGGGGCATTCTACCTCTGAGCTATACTCCCAGTCCTATTTTTTATTCTTTATTTTGAAACAGGGTCTCACTAAGTTGTGGAGAGCCTCACTCAGTAGCTGAGGCTGGCCGTGAACCCAGATCCTCTGGTCTCAGCCTCCCAAGTACTGTGAAATTTTTAAATGATTTTTTTTCTTTTTTGTGTCACTGAGGACTGAACCCAGGGACATTCTACTTCTGAGCTACACCCCCAGCTTGATTTTATTTATTTGGAAACAGGGTCTCATTAAGTTGTGGAGGGCTGGCTTTGAACCTGTGATTCTCCTGTATCAGCCTCTTAAGTGCTGGGATTACAAGTATGTGCCATCACGCCCAGCTTCACCGTGTTTTTATTATATGGAAACCCTATTATTTGTTGTTGTTGCCATTCTTCAAAGATTTAGAAAATGCCAATATCTAGATAACCAAAACATCAGAATGTGTCTAGGTGGCAGTATCTGCTCTTAGTTTAAGATACAGTATAATTCAGGCCCTCTAGCTTGAATATACATTTGTATTCTCTAGTTTTCCATTTAATACAGCAGTATGATTTCTACAAGCTGAATTTAACAGTACCTTTTAAAGGGCCAGTTGTTAAAGTTATGTAGTATTGATGCTAACTCTTAGCATTTGTTTTGTAATTATCCAAAAATATTTCTACGGCAGCTAGCTTTACTGAAGGGTGAAATAAATTTGCAAGGTGCAACACCAAAATCACATACTGGTTTAAAGAATGACCTTTATATCTATGAAAATACTTAAGTGTATTGGAGAAATGAGGTTTGTTTTTTTTTTTACTTCTGGAATTTCAATAATATTTTTAACTGTGCTTTAGCCATGGGCGATGAGTTTCTATGATAAAATTAGCATTACTCTGTGTGTCCACTTTTGTTTTGCCATAGTTGGAAATACATTAATTAGCCAGGTTTCCTGCCTGCACTAGGTACAACGATGACCTCTTTTTCTTGCCAGATCTCTCTATTCCATACGAGGGGCCTATTGTCCAGACACTTGACGGATAGGAAGTACTACATGCCCATTAGAGTCTCGCCTCTATTGAAGCCAGAGCAACATAAGGTCCAAGAGACTCATTAGTTCACTGGCACAATCATGTCCTGAGAGTAAATGCAACCCTCTGTCTCCTTATGGCTCTCATCTGCTCTGGACTTTAAAAGAAAACTGTCTCCGTTTTGTTCAGCACAGCAGTGGATCATTCACATGGTGAAAACCCCCGCTCGACAGTACAAAACTGTTAAATCCATCAGGGAAGTTTTGTATGTGATTTTGATTAGCACTCCTGAGCCTCAAGCTGCTGGCAATAGTAAAAGGAGTTCACTCTCCTGTGCCGCTTTTTTTACCCACATGATTGGTTTCTCAAACAATGCCACTCGCCTCCTTTGCATATATCATTACCATATACCCCAGAATGACTGTTTCTAAATTTGAGCCTTCTATCCAGACTCAGATCTCACTAGGAAGTGATTGGGAGTGAAGCTCTCGGCCTAAACACCTACAGCTTCAAAATGAAAGACAAAAAATTGGGATAAAAACAATCACTTCAAGTAATTAAGTGGAAGAAGCCAGAGGATCAGATTAAATTAGTGAAGTGTTTTAATTACAGAACATTTGAAAAGAAGCATAGTTCATTATCTTTTAGCACATATATGCTGCAAAGATACTATGCTATTGGTAAACTAAGTTAAGTTTAAAAAAAGAATTATATATATATATATATTTAAAATATATATAGTGGCTAAAATCTCCCAAACATGATCTAATCAAAATGAATTACTGAGTTTTTACTATTCTAAATACGAAACTGAAATCTTTTTGTTGGTAAGAGAATCCTTGGAAAATGGTGTGCTAATTTTCAGGAAGTTTGGCAGAGAAGTATACATTGAAGAGTAGAGCTATATCTGAATGAGAGATGACCCATTCTTTAATGTTGACTGTTTGCAAGGGTTGGAGAAGGATATTGTACTCGTCATTTAGGAGAGCATTATTGGATAAGTAGCTCCTTTAATGTAGTATCCATTTTATGCTAACTTTAAAGAAACCAACTAGATGCTAATATTAAATGACAAACTGATCTACACACCCATCTTCTACTATTCACTAACATTTACCACTTACTGAATACATGCTAGGGGTTAAGTATGTACTGTGCCAGAAGCTTTATATATTTTATTGTATCATTCCAACAAACTCATGCAGGTAGGCACTACTGCCTTCATTTTACACATGAGGCAATTAAGATTTATTTATCTCACCCATGCTTTAGGCTAAATAAATTCAAGACTTGCTCTCTTTTTACCATAAATCCTGGCACATTGTGGAAAGTAAAAGGTTAGGTTTCATTTGCCCCAGATCACACAGGGGTTTTCTCTTTTCTGTAACAAATTCTAGTGTGTTGCTTAAAGTAAGAGAAAAATTAGTTAATTTACACATACCTCCTGCTAATAAAATCAACTCGTGCAATTGGCAGCATCATAAGACATCACAATTATGTGACCAAGTAAATCAAGAGAAGAGAGTGGCATCAGGGGAATTCTCCATTCTCCTGTGGTGTGAGGTATCTGTAAGACCTTGGTGGGGAATGATGCCAGGAAGGGGCAGCAGTTTGTAAACAGGGAAGTCATGTTCTACAGCTTTGAGTGACAGATATGAGGCCAAGAAAGCCTGAAAGTGAGATTAAGAAAAGGCTTCTAACAAATGTTGAATAACCAGAGAGGAGTTTAGGGGGCATCATTTCATTTACATCATCCTAATGATTATAAGCATCCTATTTTTCAAGTATAAAAATATGTATTTTATCATAAGTAATATTTTAGTAACCTATCTGATAGCTTTAACAATTAATAATCATTTGTATTCATCTGGCACCTTTCTTCTAAAGAGCTCAAAGCACTTTACATTTGTTATCTCATTAATTCCCAACACTGTCCCTGTGGGGAAGGTAATAAGTATTTTAACATTTAAGTGTTTATCTTTCAAAATTTCTCAAGCATACATTAATTATATTTCCAAAAATGTAAATGTTCATTAGTTTTATTTTACTGTTCCTCTGGCTTTAATGTGCATAACACATTTGTTCAACTCTTTAAATGTACTAATCATAGTAAATCTTATTTCGAAAACTATAAATTAAGTTGCCAAGATCATGTGAGAGTGGAGGCGGGGGGGGGGGGGGGGGGGG
>PVLC010004928.1:0-36480 GCA_004027655.1 Graphiurus murinus | reverse complement strand
TACAAGTGTGCGCCACCATGCCCGGCTTTGCTTGTGCTTTTATCACTGGAAAAAGTTTGGGTCTGCCCACTACAAGGCAAAGGAAATGTGTCGTGGCTCTTCTACCTGTTTGTTAAAGCTTGGATATGGTTTGAATGTTCCCCCAATGGTCTGTGTACTGGAAGCATGGTCCCCAATGTAACAGTGTTGAGAGGTAGTGGATCTTTAAGAGACAGGACCCAGCCCGGCGTGGTGGCGCACACTTGTAATCCCAGCATTTGGGAGGCTGAGACCGGAGGAGGATCGTGGCCAGCCTCAGCTACCTAGTGAGGCACTCTGCAACTTAGTGAGACTCGGTTTCAAAATAAAGAATAAAAAATAGGGCTGGGGGTGTAGCTCGGAGGTAGAATGCCCGAGTTCAATCCCCAGTACCGCAAAAAAAAAAAAAAGAGAGACAGGACCCTAGTGGAGGTAATTAGATCATGAGGGACACTGCCCCTGGAATGGGTTAATGAGGTTCTTGAAGGACAGGGCTAATTTTTTCAAGAGCAGATTGTTTTAAGACAAGGTCACCCCGTATGCCTGCTTTCTTCTGCAAGCAGTTGCTCCCCTTTCCAGTTCTCTGATATTGTGACACAGCCAAGGAAGCCCTAGCCAGATGCTGGTACCATGTTTCTTGGACTTTCCAGGCACCAGAACTATAAGCCAAATAAAACTCTCTTTTTTTATTAAGAACCCAGACTCAGGTATTTTGTTATAGCAACACAAAAGGGACTAAAACATACTCCTTCCAAAAGGTGTACCACAGGAGGTCAGGACTGTATCTAAGAGCCTGAGACAAACTGAGCTACTATCTAGCACTGTTTTATTAATGATCTCATCAATATGGAATAGAAACCTGATTCATTCTGTTGGGAGTTATAACTCAAAGAATCACAGAATATAGATAGTAAGAGCCAGGAACTTATCTCTGCAGGCCTCTCTCTCTCTGGTGTGGTCATATCTTCCTCAATTGTATCTAGAAAAATGGCAGATAGTAGTACCTGCTCCTTGGGGAAGCAGGAGAGATTAATTGGTCAATGTTGGGAGAGCGTTTTAAAGATGAAGCATTCTCCATAAATGTTTAAGTATTATTATTACATTGCTACTTCAAATGGAAGTTCTAACTTTGAAATGTGATTATAACTTTCCAGAATAAACCCTTCATAACCACATATATAGGTTTATTTTTCACTCTAACAGTCTAACTCATGGTTGTGAAACTTTATTGCACTTGATGGAGGGCCTTGGCTTTTATTAGTTTTAAACTGCTGGTTTCTGGGGTATTTATGTAAATGAGGGAAAGATACCAAAACAGTAAATAATAGGCATATCCCTGCTGTTTAAAAATCTGTTGGTAAAAACAATTTTTGTTTTGTTATAAGACCCTGAACATAGTACAGAAAAATATAGCTTTGGTATGTATGCATAAAATAGGTTTGGAGGGTTTTTGGTTTTGGTTCTGATATTTGTTTTTGTTTGGGGGTATTTTTGTTTGGATAGTGGTTTTCCCCAAAAACATTTCTTTATCCTTCTGCAAATATTTTGTTTCATTTCTACAACTGTCACTACACATGTGTGTATCATCATATATACTCAGGGAGGGAGGGACAGAGAGAGAGATAGGTGAGTAAAATGTTACATTTTAAGATTTTTTTTATTTAACACACTGTAATAAAGTATTCCAGATGGCTAATTATAGCTCCTGGAAACAAAGGGTCACTCCCAAGGTAACATTAGCCTCATAAGGAATGTTATGATGAAATCATAGTTCCATAAACTTGACAACAAAACAGCAGATCTTCTATTGGTTGCAAAATGAATTCAAAATTAAAATAAAAATTTTGGTTCACTTATAGATTTATGCAACTTTGCTTTTCAACAGGGGACATAACATATTTACTTTGTAGTCACTGAAAAACTCAAAATCATCTGGGAACACATTATTTCCCAGTTCCTTTTACAATGCATTTCCATTCATTCTCTTGGGCTAAAAATATATATATAACCACACTGCTAAGCCCCCTAAAATTATATAACTTGCAACAATAGTGAAAAAATTAGATCTAAATGTTCAACAATAGTATATTGCATACAAAAGGCCTCTACACAGTCGTTATAAATGACATCTATATAGCCATTAGAGAATCATGTTACTACACCTACTGTAGGGTTCAGTCACTGATATTTTACCCAAGAGAAAAGAAAGCATACATCCATAGAAAGACTTGTACACAAATGTCTTTATCAAGTTCCAGCCCTAAACCAGAAATAACCCAAGTGTCCATTAACACATGAATGGATGAAAAAAAAATGTGGGATATACATATAATGAAATAGGACTCAGCAACAAGAAAGAATCGCTGTTTATAAATTCAAAATAACTACACAGAATGAAAAAATCCAGACAAAAAAAAGCACATACCCATTTATTAATGTTCTAGGGAATGGTTGCCCGGCTTGGGAATGAGGTGGGAGTAGGCGAGGAGAAGCAAGGTGTGACAAAGGGCAGAAGGGAGACTCTGGGGGTGATGAGTATCTTCATCTTGATGTGCAAATGGTTTCTTGGGTGTATACATATATTAAAACTTATTAAATTGTACACTTTATTGTCAAAGATAAGCAAAGCCACAGTAGCTAGTGTTAAGAGCAGATTTAATCAGTAATACACTATTGCAATAGAGGTAAGAGTCCTGTGTGAACTGAACTCAACTTTGAGGTACAGAGGCAACCCAGCATTTTAAAGGGAGAATGACGGAAGAAGAAGGGGAAGGAGCAAGCCGAGTGTGGTAGTGCACGCTTGTAATCCCAGTACTTGGGAGGCTGAGACTGGAGGATCTGGCTTCGAGGCCAGCCTCAGCTACTCAATGAGGCTCTCCATAACTTAGTGAGACCCTGTTTCAAAATAAAGAATAAAAAATAGGGCTGGGGGTGTAGCTCAGAGGTAGAATGCCCCTGGGTTCAATTTCCAGTACCGCAAAAAAAAAAAAAAAGGGTGTGGGGAACGGCTCAGTAGAGCCAAGGCAGTGAACATTAACAAAAAGCAGGAAGGAGGGATTGGATCATGTGAAACCCATGTGAGCTTGCTAACTGGTGTTCCTACTCTCCCTCAGAGACTGGAGGATAAAGGCCCTATCTTCAGGTATTCCTTTGGCACCTTGAGCTTTCTCAGGCAGGTACTTTAAGGGGGTGGGAGGGGGGCTAGCGAATTAGGGACGTGGCCTTGAGCTTTATGAATCATGTTAGTGTTCACATCTTCATGGGCCAAGGCTGAGGCCTCATCGAGAAGAGGGCTCGGAGGAGCCTGCCTGGAGTTTAGTCAAGCAGAGAATCTTTGTGATTATGTGCAGTTTTTGAAGGTCAATATTACCTCAAAAAGCTACTTTTAAACAAATGAATTAGGAGACTATGTTAGAAAAAAGTGTAATAATATTTCATCACTATTAAATAAATTTTAAAACAGGATGAAAACTATGACACACACAAGATAGTAAGAATAACCACCAAAATGTTAAGTGTTTACTTCTTAATAATGGAAAATTATTTTTCCTGTATTTTCTGTTTCATAATGAAACTTTTTTTTTTTTTGCGGTACTGGGGATTGAACTCAGGGGCATTCTACCTTCGAGCTATACCCCCGGTCCTATTTTTTATTCTTTATTTTGAAACCGGGTCTCACTAAGTTGTGGAGTGCCTCACTAGATAGCTGAGGCTGGCGTCAAACCCGGATCCTCCGGTCTCAGCCTCCCAAATGCTGGGATTACAAGCGTGCCCCACCACATCCGGCTGAATGTCTTTGTTATAAATTCTGCTATATAAAATGATAATGGACTTTGGGTTACAGTCTGAGAATGTCAGCACCACCTCCCTGCTCCAAGCTCCCAAGATACCAGCAGAGAGCAAATGGCATGTTCCCTAGCATTAGAGGAAATGTTCAATCTAAGCTTACTAGTCTTAGTCTGAATATTCTAGAATTCACACCAGACCATGGCTTTAGTGCCATACTTACTCAAGCAAATAGAGAATGCACAAATGGGTAAATGACTCCATTAACCTGCAAATTTTGGAAGGACAGAATAATGATTATGTGGCATTTTTAGGTATTCTAAATAGCTATGGAATATATGTGACATCTGTTGTAGATTTAAATGTCTTAGTGAGTTTTAGTTCTAGTTATTTTATTAATGAACAAATAATTTCTCCTCTCTGGTTATGAGGTTTTTAGTATGTGAAATAAGAAAGTGGAACTGATATTTAAGGTTTCTTCTAGCTCTAATGTTCTCTGATCTCATGCCACCATCATCAAGGAATCAAAAGGGCAAATTTTTACATTCACTGAAGGAGGTGGTTTCTTCTTCTGACATTCTTCATCCATTTATTGGAAACAATGGATGAAAATATTTTAAAATTATTTTATAACTTTGTTCAGTGTCTTATGCTTCCCATCTGTTACACAAAAGGGCTATGATTTAAAATGGCTAAGACATATTTTATCTGCTTTAAATTGTTTATTGCTGATGTAAACACTTTTCTCTTGAAATCTTTTTGACTGAAGCCAAATATATCCTTTACATGGGGATCGTGTTTTTCATTTGGGGGAGGGGTGTTCACTATCCTGCTCTGAGTTCTTAGCAATTGTTCATCAACTAAAATAATGCAAACATTTTATTTTTAAAAAAATTTTATCTGAGTTAATGTAATGCATATCTTCTTTACTAGAAGATCTTAATACAATTAGATAGACTAGAGATGAGAATAAAAAGTTTTAGATGGGAGCCAGGTGTGGTGGTACACACCTATAATCCCAGCTACTCAGGAGGCTGAGGCAGGAGGATTGGAAGTTCAAGTCTAGCAAAACCTTGTCTCAAAATAAAATTTTAACGGCAGCAGCGCCTGCCCTCTGTCAGGGAAGCCAGGCAGGCTGCTGAGCCAGCCAGGCCACCATGGCGTGCCCTCCAGGGCATTCCTGCCCTCTCTCTGCCCACCCCTCCAGCCGAGGAAGTCTGAAATGCATGCTGTTCTTCACCACTCCTGGGGGAGGTGGGAATATTTGGAAATAAATAACAATTTTGCCAATAAATAAATAATAAAAATTTACAAAGGGGTGAGGATGTAGTGCAGTGATAGAATGCTCTCCTAGCATGCACCAGGCCCTGGGGTTAATCCTCATCACTCCCCACCAAAATAAAAAAATAAAAGAAAGGAAAAAGAAAAAAAGCTTTAGCTGTACTTTTTTGCACAAGCCAGAGCATATCTCTTTTTTTCATATTTGCTTTTCAGGGACAACATGGATAGCTGTAGCACTATTTCTGAGCTTTATTATCCTGTACCCAAAAAAAGAAATGGAAGATGAGCCAGGAGTGGTGATGCACACCTGTAATTCTAGTACTTGGGAGGCTGAGAGGAGGATCACAGGTTTGAGGCCAACCTCAGCAAATAGTAAGACTCATCAACCTAGTGAGAGCCTGTTTCAATGATTACAATGCACCAATAAAAATAAATTAATTTAAAAAACAAAGCCTGTAGATCCTGCTAAAGCAAAAAAAAATAGGACTGAGGGTATAGTTCAGAGGTATAATGTCCCTGGTTTGAATCCCTAGTTCCACAAAGAAAAGCAAAAAAGAAGAAAGAAAAGAAGGAAGGAAAGAAAGAGAAGAAGAAATGGAAGATGTATTTTTTCACATTCTACTTTGCTATGTAGTAGATGTAGTCCTGGTGAACTGTATACATGAGACCTAATAATAGTGAGGGTGAAACTAGTTTTGCCTAGCACCTTTAGTCCCATTTTGTGTGTGTGTGTGTGTGGTTCTGGGGATCAAACCCAGGGCCTTGAGCACACTAGGCAAGTGCTCTACCACTGAGCTACATCCCCAACCCTAGTCTCATCTTCTACTGACATCCTAAAATGCTACTACTCTGTTTCCTGGGCTGCATTGACTGTTTGTTTGTTTGTTTGTTTGTTTGTTTGTTTGTTTGTTTGTTTTGCAGTACTAGGGATTGAACCCAGGGATGCTCTACCACCTAGCTGCATGCCCAGGCTGACCTCAAACTTGAAAGGCTGTTTCATAAGCCCTGTAAACCCAGTGACTTGAAAGGCTAAGGCCTTTCAAGTTTACAGGGCTTATGCTGCCATGTCCGGCTAGACTTTTGTTTATGTATATATTGTTTTAAATAGGATCATACCAGACATACGTTTTGCAGACTGTGTTCTTCACTTAGTAATAAATTATGAAGTCACAGCAGAAATTCTTACCTAATGAATTTTTAATAACAGCATAAAGGATGTTTAAAATTCCCCTAATATCAAACCAGTACATGGGCATTTTAATACTTCCATCAAATATGTATCATGTTAATGTCAGCCAGTTAAGAAAGTTATTAAGAATATTAGTAATGCCTTATATTCATATGGTACTTTATAGTTTCATTTTCATACTTCATTTGATCATTGCAATAAACTCAAGGAAACAAAGCAGAAACTCAGGGAGGTTGAATACTTTCCCTAAAATAGTAAAACTAGGAATAGAGAGTTTAAACTCAAAGCTAGGTTTGTCTGTCTCTGAAGCCTGGGCTCCTCACTGTACCACATTGTCCCTGATTGAAACCTTCAGTTTATAGATGAGTACTCCATGCTTAGAGGGAGAGGTAAGTGACATGCCCACAGCTTCTTCACACCGCTCCTTCAAGAAAGAAAACAGATAAGAACCTAGGACTCCTGATTCTCTGTCCAAAGCTCTCTCACCTACACCATCTCTCAACTACATGCTGGCTCAATAAATTAGAAGAAAAAGAAAATTCCTACATTACTGCAGAGTTAAAATGGCGACCAATACATGCTGTTACACTTCTCTGAAGATTACACAGTATATTTGCTTGGTGCTGCGAAGTGCCAACCTGATGACACTTGCAATCCTGAGCTTATTTGATGTGGTGGGAAGCAAATGAGATTCCAGTGCCCCTGTTGCGCATAGGTGCTCAACGAGCATTTCCTGCATGGCGGGGAAGTGCCCTATATTTACAGTATTTGATCCAGTTTAACAGCAAGATCGAATGTTAAAATTAGCCTTGTAAAAGTTTTCACCCTAGTTCATACAAAAACAAGATTCTGAGATTATGACTAGCAATTTTTCATGAGTTGATTTATCTGAATAAAACCTATAAGGTTTTGAACCATTAAGCATTCGATTTAGAAAAAAATTTAGTGTACAGAAGAATAAACTGAGAAATGGAACAGATTTGTTTCTTGTAATAATTATGAGCAATATCTCAAACTCAGCATCCTTAGACCATTGAGCTGTGTAGGATGAATGTACTAATTAATCAATTACTACCCAACAATGTACCCTGTTTATTTACTGAAATGCACCAGAAACGTGTGCAGAACTGGTAATTATTAATCATCTTCAGTAACAAATATGACTCAAGTTCACCTTCATATAATTAATAGAGCATGTAGTTAGCTTTAACATCTTGCTTTATTAGAAATAGCAATAAAGAATAAGAAGAAAGAGCTGAACCACAAGTTGTGGTTCACTGAAATGCTGCATTGAACTAATGTGCATATTATCCACAGCAGTAGTATTACTCATATCCCTCCAAGTTATGGCCAGATGCTCTCTTCCTTAAAACCCAACTTTTTTTTTTCTTTTCTTTACAATACTGGGGATTGAACCCTGGGATATTTGACATCCCTATTTTTTATTCTTTATTTTGAAATGGGGTCTCACTAAGAGCAGAGGACCTCACTAAGTAGCTGAGCCTGGCCACGAACCTCCAGTCTTCCAGTCTCAGCCTCCCAAGTACTGGGATTACAAGCATGCACCACCCCGTCCAGTTAAAACCCAACTTTTCAAATCTAAACTTTTAGTTTGAATAAAATTCCAGGCTGATAGTCAGGCGTGGTGGTGCACACTTGTAATGCCAGTACTTGGGAGGCTAAGACTGGAGGATCCGGGTTCTCGGCCAGCCTCAGCTACTTAGTGAGGCACTCTGCAACTTAATGAGACCCTGTTTTGAAATAAAGAATAAAAAATAGGACTGAGGGTATAGCTCTGAGGTAGAATGCCCCTGGGTTCAATCCCTAGTACCAGGAAAAAAAAAAAAAAAAGAAAAGAAAAGAAAAATTTCCAGGCTGTTTAAAAAAAATTGTAAAAATAAAAACAGCTCATAGAATCACCATATATTCTTTTGTGTGTGTGTCCGGGGTGGGGGTGGGGGTGCTAGGGATTGAACCAGAGGCATTTTACCTCTGAGCTATATTACCAGCCCTATTTTATTCTTTATTTTGAAACAGGGTCTCATGAAGTTGCTGAGGGCCTCACTAAGTAGCTGAGGCTGGCCGCAAACCTGTGATCCTCCTGTCTCAGTCTTCCAAGAACTTGATTACAAGTATGCACCACCATGCCCAGCTAATCACCATATATTCTTTACTCAGGTTCCCCAAATAAGACCCAAGCTTTAGGTCTTGATAACTTGCTTATATTTAGGATCTTTGTTGGTGGTATCCAAACTCCTTAGCACATGACTCTTATTTTAAAATTATTTTAATATATACAGAAAGTTATTTTATATCAAATTTTACAATTTATCTAGTTTTGAAAAACATCCTTTAGGTTGAGGGTCATCATGTACCCTCCCCTCCCCAAATTTCCTTTAAGCTAGACAGACTTCAGGGTTAGATGAACTCTATTTTGGGCCTAGCATGCTATTTTCTGAGTCCTTACTGATTGTGCAACATGTAAGGGCTAAGGGATGCTATAGGCAAGTCTGGCATCATCTGGCTTTTTAAAACTATGGTCAGACCAGGCATGGTGGCCACGCCTGTAACTACTGTACTAGGAAGGCTGAGACAGGAGAATGGCAGATTTGAGGACAGCCTCAGCAAGTAGTGAGTCTGGAAACAAGACCCTGTTTCCAAATAAGAAATAAAATCGGGCTGGGGGTGTAGCTCAAAGATAGACTGTCTCTAGGGTCAATTCCTAGTAACACACACACACACACACACACACACACACACACACACAAAACCTGTGGTCAAAGCATGAGTTTTTTAGTCCTACCAATGTAGGTTCAAATCCTAGCTCTACCTGCTGCCTGCTCTGTGACTGCTGGCATTACCCTCTCTAACCTCTGACATGCTTTCCTCAACTTGAAAATGAAGAAAGTGAAATCTTGCTTTGAAGTGTTGTTTAAATGAGACAATAGTTGTAAACCACTTAGGATATAATAAATGACTCTCTGCAGTCTCTTTTAGCTTAAGAAATGGAAATACAAGCACCTATAAACACACAAATAAAAATGGTTTTTCATACAATGGAAACTGCAAATGCAGATTAACATTTTTGAAAGTTTTCTTCTGAAAAGAAAATATGGAGAAAATTTAGTACTATTTTAAAATAGAAATCTGTCCCATCTGAAAATACCAGAGCAATCTCACTTCAAAAACCTTAACTAACAAATCACAAATCAGTGGGTGGACTACTGTATTTCTATTATAAAATGATTCAAGGCCCCTTTAAAGGGAGAGCCCCCTTAGGGCATCTCAGTATTTGTTTATAGATCATTAACTACTTGACAGTGAGACTAGAAAGGGGGGAGAAACACTTAAAGCTAAAGGGCTAAGAGCCACTGTCAGTTGAAGATCAGCGAGGAAGCCAAAACATCTTTGGGATTTGGTTTGAAAATACGATTCACATTACAAAAATGTCATAGGCTTTTCAGAAATGTGTCTGTTGGTAAAATAAGCCTCCCTTTTATGAAGCTAGAACCAGAACTACGGCTCATGTGCAAGGTGAATTTACTCACCTATGCTTTCTAATGCTTGCCTAAATACTGACAACATATTATGAAGATTTGTAATGTTGGGAAAATGTCCACAAAATGGATTGTGTTATCAGCATAAATGGTTATGTGGTTTAAAAAGTCACAAATATGTCTCCTTGCCATTGGATTCCAGGGTGTTAGATTCCACAGCATATGGAATTAGAACTCTTTCCTAATGAAGAACTCACTGGAAGCCAAGAAGCCAGGATTTTTATCCTGATTCTGATATATATGACCTTGCATAAATTTCTTCCCTATTCTTTAGTTTCATTTCTCCAACTATCAAAGTTAAATTTTTATTTAAATTGGATTAAAACCACAGAACCTATACATTCTAAGTTCCTTTTACCAATATCATTCAAATATACTAATTATATACACTTTCACCCACTTTTTTCCCCATTTACTCATCAAATAAAATACCTGTGCTATGCCAGTGCTGTCCTAGGTACTGGGATCACACAGGTTCAAAAAACACAAATAAAGCCCAGGCCTTAGAAAGTTTACCTTCCAGTGAAGGGAGATACTGAGAGTAGTTTTGACACATCACAGATGCTTTTGGATGAAGCCTCTTTACTGAGTATGTTAACAGTAAAATGCTTTGCCAAAGTACTCCTTGCCTCTCTTAGTAACAGCAGCCCCAGCTGCCAGCCCACTCCTCAGGGCTTTCAGAACATCAGTCAGTTCCACAGAAGGACTCAGAAGATCTAGATAAGAATACAATGGTTCCTTCCTAATGACTTCTGCCTTAATGTGGTACTTCCATGAGGATAATTTTGCATAAAGCCAATGTACATTGTCCTTGATAATGCAACACAAGGATACAGGGATGGAGCAACGAGCAGTTGCCACTGATGGGAGTAGAGAATTAATGAACGTTCATCCAGCTGTAGGGGATCTCAAGCCACTTCTTCTAGTGCTGAGTTTGGCTTAGAGGGCTCTGATCCAATTAAGCAGATCTGAGTTCCTAGGAAACCTGGGCCTATAGCTCCTCTGGGTACCAGTTTTTAAGTTCCAAAGCATGCTGGGATGCAAACTGAAGAGCATCATCTCCATAGACCTTCTCCTTGAAGCAAAAGTCCTTAGGCCCCAAAGTGGGAATTTTAAGTGAAATCCTAAATGTAAACATTTCTATCTTTTTTTCATAATTCCTATATCTTTTACTATGCTGACATATGCATCAGGTATCATTCCTATAATTCTTCCTCTGAGTATCAGTGAACTAAAATCTACATCCCTACCCTACTCTGTTTTTAAAAATCACGCGACCGGAAATACAGTGGTGCCCCTTACTCACAGGGTATACATTCCAAGACCCCCAGTAGAGGCCTGAAACCTCAGCTAGTACCAATCCTACATACACAGTTCCCACCCTTGGGTTTGTGGTGTGTGTGTGTCTGTGTGTGGCTAAGGGATTGAACCCAGGGGTACCCTACCTCTGAGCTACATCTCTAGCTTTTTACTTTGTATTTTGAAACCGTGTCTTACTAAGTTGCCAAGGCTGGCCTTTAACCTTCACTCCTCATGTCTCAGCCTCCCAGGTATTCGGATTATAGGGATATGCCACTGTACCTGGCTTATATATACTGTTTTTTCCTGCACTTACATACTTATGATAAAGTTTAATTTACAAATTAGGCATGGTAAGAGGTGAACAGTAATCACTAAAATTAAATAGAACAATTGTGACAATATACTGTAATAAGGTACATGAATGTGGTCTATCTCAAAATAACTTATTGCAGTACACTCATCCTTTTTGTTGACCATAAGTAATAAAGTACAAGAGTAAAACCTCAGATAATGGGGAATAACTGTGCATGAGTAAATCAAGATCTCATGGTAATATCATAAAAACAATACTAGAACCAGGTGTAGTGGTACACACTTGTAGTGCCAGCTACTGGGGAGGCTGAGGCAGGAGGATCATTTGAGTCCAGGAGTTCAAAAATAGCTTAGGCAATGTAGTGAGACTTGACTCAAAGAACAACAACAAAAATATGAGAATAAATATTCTATATATGTAAAAGATCAGGTGCATTGATATATGTTCTCTAGAGATCTTTAACAAACACTAACAGTAGGATGTGTTAATATGTAATACTATCTATAAACTGGGCTTGATGGCACACTGCAATCCTAGTCCTTGAAAGGAGGAGATAAGAGGACCATAGGTTCAAGGCCAGCCTTAGCAACTTAGCAAGACCATTTCAAAATTTAAAAATTAAAAGGGCTGGGGTGTAGCTCAAAGATAGATTGCCCCTGGGTTCAACCCCCAGTGCCAAATTTTATATATATATATATATATATACATATATATATATATATATATATGTATGTATATGTATGTATGTATACAGTACTATATATATATATGTATGTACGTATATAGTACTATATATGTACATACAGTGGGGTCTTTTATATATAATACATATATAGTACATATATGTGTACATGTAGTAGGGTCTTATATGTATAGTATATAAATATATGTACTACTGCCCATAGAACTCATTTTTTTTTTTGTCTTTTTCAAACTTTTTTTTTTTTTTTTTGTGGTACTGGGGATTGAACCAGGGGCATTCTACCTCCGTGCTACACCCATAGTCCTATTTATTATTCTTTATTTTGAAACAGGGTCTCACTAAGTTGCGGAGTGCCTCACTAGGTAGCTGAGGCTGGCCGCGAACCGGATCCTCTGATCTCAGCCTCCCAAGTACTGTGATTACAAGCCACCACACCCGGTTTTTTCAAACTTTTTGCTGAAGAAAACTACACATATCATGTGCTGTTAAAAAAAAGAAAATGTTCACAAACTGAATACACTCATTTAAACCAGACCCCAGATAAAGAAAATAACCCTGGTCCCAGAAGTACTCTCATGAACTTTCAGCCACTGGCTCATCCCTACAAGGTGGTAATCATTGACCTGCCTTCTGATAGCAGAGATGAGTTTTTACCTGTTTTTTTTTTTGTTTTTTTTTTTTTTTTTTTTTTTGCGGTACTGGGGATTGAACCCAGGGTCATTCTACCTCCGAGCTACACCCCTAGCCCTATTTTTTTATTCTTTTATTTTGAAACAGGGTCTCACTAAGTTGCAGAGTGCCTCACTAGATAGCTGAGGCTGGCTGCGAACCTGGATCCTCATCTCAGCCTCCCAAATGCTGGGATTACAAGCGTGCGCCACCACGCCCGGCTTTTACCTGTTTTTATACCGCATATAAATAAAATCAGACAGTAAGTATTTTTGTGTCTGGGGTCTTTCACTTTACATTTTGAAATTCATCTTTGTTGTGATTATAAGTCATTCCTCAACACTGTTTTATAATATTTCATTGTATGAATATTCTATAATTTATCTACCAATTCTATGGGTAGGCATATAATTTCCAGATTAAATGTTAAAAATATAGCCGGGCATGGTGGCTCACGCTTGTACTCTCAGTACTTAGGAGGCTGAGACCGGAGGACCTAAGTTTGCAGTCAGCCTCAACTACTTAGTGAGGCTCTCTGCAACTTAGTGAGACTCTGTTTCAAAATAAAGAATAAAATATAGGACTGGGGGTGCAGCTCAGAGGTAGAATGCCCCTGGGTTCAACTCCCAGTACCATATATATATTACTGCCATGAATATTCTAGTAATGTATTTTAGAAAACACACACACACAATTTCTGTTGGGTATGTTATGGACTGAATATTTGTTTCCCTCCACATACTGACAAGTTCATATCTTTTAGCCCTAATGCTAGTGTTATTGTATTTGGAAATAGTCTGTGAGGAGGTGATAAAGGTTAAACAAGGTCATAAGGGTGAAGTCCTAATCCTAGAGAAATAAGAAGAGTGTCTACTATGTGAGGACCCAGAAACAAGGCAGCCACCTGCAGGCCAGGAAGAAAACTCTCATCAGGAACCCAATTAGATAGTCCTTTGATCTAGGTCTCCCTAGACTTTAGAAGTGTGAGAAATAAATTTCTGTTTAATCTACTCAGTCTGTGGTATTTTGTTACAGTGACCCAAGCAGACTAATACCAGGTATAGATCTAGGAGTGTATGGCTAGGTCATAAGATATGTATATATTTAGCTATAGCATATACTGTGAAAGCTGGGCATGATGGCACACACTTGTAATCCCAGCTACTTCAGAGACTGAGGGAAGAGGATCACAGGGAAGAAGCCAGCCTGGGTAATACAGCTAGACCCCACCTCAAGATAAATAAATACGTACATATACTAATATATATATACATACCTATAATCAAAATATCAACATATATACTGTCAAAATTTTTTCCAAAGTGGCCAACAGTGTATGAGTTCTAATTCTTCACTTTGGGGGAAAAAATGGTCTATAACCTCACCAACACTTAATATTTTCTATCTTTTCTACTTTAACCATTGTGGTAAGTTTGTAATGCTTTTGCATTGTAATTTCCATTTCTCAGATGGTTATTGATATTAAGCACTTCTCACATATTTATTAGACACCTCAATGTTCTCCTTTGTGATGTGTCCGTTCAAGTATTTTGTCTATTTTTTCTATCGAGTTTTTTTTCCCTTAATGATTTATAAGGAAGTATTCTAGATACCAAGTGCTTTTTCAGATATGTGTACTGCAAATATTTCTTCCAGTCTGTGGAACACTTTTTTGTGTGTGTGGTACTGGGGATTAAACCCAGGAGCATTCTACCTCCAGGCTATACCCCCAGTGCTATTTTTATTCTTTATTTTGAAACAAGGTCTCATTAAGTTACAGAGGGTCTCACTAAGTAGCTGAAGCTGGCTGCGAACCTGTGATCCTCTTGTCTTGGCCTCCCAAGTAGTGGGATTACAAGCATGTGCCACCATGCCCAGCTTGGAACACTCTTAAACGAAGAGTGGTAAATAATTTATGTGCTTTTTTTTAGAAGTTTCTACTTTAGAATAGAAAGGAGAGAGAGTCAAAGAGCCTTGGATTGGGGAAAACCCTTACTGGTGATGACGTTTATTCAAGAATGCAGCTTCCAACAGAATTCTGTTCACTAGTTCTTTCCCCAAACCTTCACGATAAGGAAATGCAGTGAACCTACCTAATACCCGGTTATCTATGTCCGTGTATTTGCAGTGCTGGGAATTGAACCCAGGACTTTGTGCATGCCAGATGAGTGCTCCACTACTGAGTCACATCCCCAGCCCCCATGTCAGTGGTATTTATCTTAGATATCATAAAACCTGGAGTTTCTCACACCTATTGTTCCCTAGGAGTTCTGCAATTTTAATTCAAATTTCATTTAAAAAAAATAAATTTTAGCCAGGCATAGTTGTGCACACTTGTGGTCAGTCCCAGCTAATTGGGAGGCTGAAGCAGGAGGATCACTTGAACCCAGAAATTTGTGACCAGTCTGGGCAAGAGCATGACTACATGTCAAAGAAAATCTTTGTATCACAGGAAGGAATATAATGTCCAAATGTAACATATAGCAAACTGCCCATACATCAATTTGAGGTTGTTAGTTCAATGTAGATCTTGTAATTTATTGCTGCCATCTTTGTAACTGAAGCACATACCTAGATTTCAAGGTGAATAATTTCAAAACAATTTAAAACTATTATTTATATCTACTTCTCTAGAGGGTTGAGGGTTTTCTTGAGAGTGTACAATCAAAACAGAAGATGCAGAAATAAGCTGGATGCTGAGGTTGTGTTAACCGCATCTGTTGTCCACAACTTCCAAGATGAGCTTTTGCAAGCATAAAACAGACTTGGGAGGCCAGTGTCGGTGGGGCCACACTAGGATTTTCATTAGACTAGCTCCTGTTGGGTCTTACCTCTATCTCTATTGTACCTTGGTTCCTTCCTGTTTTCCGAGCCTGGTTCTGCAGATTTTTTTTTTTAACCTACCTAATTTCCTTCCAATAAATTCCCTTCCTGCTCAAGAAAAAACAAAACCCAAGACAACAACAAACCAGCCTCATTTTTTTTATTTGTATACAAAATTAATGCTAAAATTTTAAACATAAATAAAACACAAGTTTTAA
Organism: Graphiurus murinus; assembly: GCA_004027655.1. Classification (NCBI taxonomy): domain Eukaryota; kingdom Metazoa; phylum Chordata; class Mammalia; order Rodentia; family Gliridae; genus Graphiurus; species Graphiurus murinus. Next base: position 20,621 of record PVLC010004928.1, on the reverse strand, counting down.
TTTGTTTTATATGTTGGGGTTCTGAGATAAATTTTCCTTGAAAAAGGACTCCAGTGTTTAAAATTTAATTTGAAGATTGCAGCGTGGCTGTACCTCTCTGTCTCCCTCCAGCCATTCTTTCTGCTATCCCTGTGTACAGCTAAACATATCATGCATCCACCTAAAAAAAAATTTTGTTCAGGTACTAGGGATTGAATCTAAGGGTGTTCCACCACTGAACTGTACCCCCAGACCTTTTTATTTTGAGACAGAGTCTAGCTAAGTTGCCTGGGCTGGTCTGGAACTTGCCATTCCCCTGCTTTGGTGGCTTCCACTTAGAAAGCTTTTTTTTTTTTTGGACTGGGGATTGAACCCTGAACCCTGGGGTGCTCTACTACTGAGCTACACCCCCAGCCTTTTTAAAAAAAATTTTGTTTTGAACTGGGGTCTCACTAGGTTGCCGCATATGGCCTCAAACCTGCGATCCTCCAGCCTCAGCCTCCCGAGTATTGAGATTACAGGCATGGGTCACCAAGTCTGTCTCCACCTGAAAGCTTTAAAAAGAAAAAACAAAAACAAAAACAAAAAACTTTTATCTAATAGGGGATCTTATAGGGTAAATTTCAAATTATTTGCATGGCTAAGAGGCCCCTAAAGTTTTGGCACATGATAGCGTGCGCTTAACCAGTGCTTGTTGAATGAATCAAACCCGGAAACTATAAAACCAGCTACACTATTTTACATACCCCTTGAATTTTTAGCCAAAATAGTAATTGTTATATGGTGCTTACACATAATCACCTCAATTACATAAGGTGCTTTCCTCATCTTACTTACGTGGCCTCTCCAAACAAGGTAAGTTGAGGACAAATAGGAGGAATGCTTCTTCAGAAAAGGTGTTACAAGCCGGGCGTTGGGGTGCTCGCCTGTAATCCTAGTACTTGGAAGGCTGAGGCAGTAGGATCAAAGGTTCAAGGACAGCCTGTGCAAGGAGTGAGGCTCTCACCAACTTAGCAAGACCTTGTTTCAAAATAAAAATAAAAATAGGGTCGGGGGTGTAGCTCAGAAGTAGAACGCCTCTGGGTTCAATCCCCAGTACAACAACGACAACAAAAATCTAGGACTTATTTTAGACAGCGATCTGAGGTACGGAGCGAGGTGAACCTGAAGTCTTGGCTCACTTCCTGGAGGCCACCTCAAGTCCAACCTGGTCAACTAAGGCTTTCATCCGCTAGGGATGGGAAGGGAGGCCTGGTGGAGTTCTGCCGCTCCCTACGGTAGTTAATTGCTTTCAACTAGAATTTTCCTTGTACCCCTCCTCTGCTCCAGGGTTACAATGATTACCTGAGGTGACAGGCGACAATTTAACTATCTCCTGGGCACAGGTGTCCCTCCCCCTCCGCAGGAGGCTGCGCGCACGCGCAGTCGCGCCCAGGCCCGGGGGAGGGGCACTCCCGCGCACCCGCGCGCCGCCCGCTGGGCGTTCCTGCCGCCTGCCCCGGGGAGAGGGGTCGGGCGCGCGCGCACGCGCACGCGCTCTGGGCCCCGCCCCCGGGCACGGGCTGCGTCCTCGGCGCGGCGGGCATGGAGGCCTTGCGGAGGGCCCACGAGGCCGCGCTGCGGCTGCTGCTGTGCAAGCCCTGGGCCCGGGGCGCCGCCGCCCGCCCGAAGCCCCGCGCCTCGGAAGTGCTAACGCGGCACCTGCTGCAGCGGCGCCTGCCGCACTGGACCTCCTTCTCCGTGCCCTACAGCGCCGTCCGCAACGACCAGTTTGGCCTCTCGCACTTCAACTGGCCGGTGCAGGGCGCTAACTACCACGTTCTGCGCACCGGCTGCTTCCCCTTCATCAAGTACCACTGCTCCAAGGCCCCCTGGCAGGATCTGGCCTCGCAGAACCGCTTCTTCACGGCGCTCAAGGTGCTCAACCTCGGTGAGTGGCGACTGCTGCGCCCGACCCGCGCAGCACGTCCCGCCGAGGGCCGCCCCACTGTCCACAAAGCACGCTACCAATGTTCGCGCCCCCGATCCCCGCCCACGGGGCGGCCTCTGGGGCTGGCCTTTGACTCAGATCCTTTGCATTACCCCAAGGTGCCGATCCCGCTAAATTGTTGGCTGCAGACCTGCTTCCCCCGAGCGGGCTTGTCCACAGGCCGGTTCTGTAGGACCACCCAGTATCACCCTTGGGAGGGCCAAGCCGTCCATGAGTCCTGCCGCGGTTAGCTGGGCAGACCCTGCATTGGGCAGTCGGGAGGATGTGGGGAAACGCCCCCACTGCGCTGTGGCTCTGAAGTTAAGTGTCTTAGTGCACAGCGGTATTCGTTCCCAGGAGCATCACCGTCTGGGTGCGTGTATATGACAAAGACAGGAACTACCTTTTAAGTTTTTGATTTTATGAAATCCCATCAAGTTTGTTTTACTAAAAATACTAAAGGTTTTCACCAGACATAATACCATTACCTTCCTCAGGTGCTAGACCTAAAAGACATTTAAAAGAACCTGCCTCTTAAATGTCTGTATGTTTTCCTGAACGCATTTTAATTCTTAAGAGTATTTACTGTCTTTGGATGTTAATTTTCTTTTGATTTGATGATAGAAAAGGCCTGAATATGGACATGACATTTTATAGGTCAGGGAAAAGTCCAAGGCCACAAGATGTTTTAGACCTATAAATAACTAATACAAAATTAATGTAGATTTCAGTAATTCAAAATTTAGACATGGGAGCTGAGCCATGTTACCCAGCTAGATTTTAAAACCAGAATTAAAACTAAACCCTGAGCAGCTGTACTAGTATTATATAATCTGATAGCTCATTAAATTTAAATATGGCACATGTATTTTTGTTTATAATAACTCACATATGTCACTCATGGGATTTTTGAGTCATTGATCCACTGGGACTGTCCCAGGCTCAATCCAATAAGGAGAACATTATTCAGCAACGTCTAATCCTTTAAAAATATGTCTTATTTGTCTGATGGACTCTACAGGACCAATTTTCAGGTTGATATGAAGTTGAAGGGTGAGATGATTTAGAAAATTCAATTCAAAAGTATTTAGAAAGACTGGAGTAATAACTAGACTCAGGAATAATGAGTTTTAGCATTTTTCAGAATCAGAATTATTTTCTCCCAAATGTGGAGTAATAGGTTAGTAAAAGTATAATGACAAAGCTCTAAGAAAACCTTGAGCTGAATGTCTTTTTTTGTGTGTGTCACAATTTAAAACTTAACATTTTGTTTAATTTAAGGGCTTTCTTTTGGATATGGATATTAGGACATCCAAAGAAAGTAGGATACCCAGAATATTCCCCACATAGAAAAACAAAACCTTTAAAAAAAAAAAAAGAAAAAGAAAAACAAAACCTTTTGAGAAAAGAAACAACTGCTGAACTGCTGTAGTTTTTTTTTTGTTTTTTGGGGTTTTTTTTCATGTGGAAGAGTGATTTAATGATCTGTACTATCATCTTTTTGAAATTCTATAAATCCTGCTTAAATGGAAATAAGAATTTTAAGGACAACAAAAGAGAAAACTTTTTGCTCATGCTTTAATACAAATTGGCTTACATTGATAAAGGGATTTTTTCTGGACTTTTTAAAGGATAATATATTCACCACTTTGATAATGTTTAATTTTTATTTTGTCTGAAGGAAGAGGATAAATTAGAGTCCTTTACTATTCTGTGATGTGCACTTGTTCCTCTGGATCACCAAGTACATATTCTATTAATAAGAATACTAAAGATTTTATTCCTTTTCTTCCCTTCCAAATTAGTAATTATCAGAGCAATTCATTTTTCCATTTTGCAAGTAATAAAGATTTCTGTTTACCCATTTGTTCCTTTTCTCCTCCTCCTTTCCTTCAGTAGAAGCTGACATTTTACTGATGGTTTATCAGTCTGAGTATCCTGCTGGGAAATAGATTGAGATTTAAGAAAAGCAACTTACCATTGGAATGAATGGGTAATCAGAGACTTACTACGAAGTTCTAATTTTTTTTAACTGCTTAATTTGACAGTGGTTTACCTACTGTTCAGCTGACTCAAAATGAATTATTATGCAAAGAACTGATTTTCAAGTTCATTTTGATGTTATGATATGTTTTAGATAGTCTGAAGTTTTTTAATTTTTCATGGAATCTTACAGACTTTAAAGTACATGTGTTACTTTTTTATGTATTATAGAAGTGGCACATCTTTCCATTTAGTGTATTAGTATGACTGCATTATATAAATGGAAAAAAAGAAACATAGAATTTCTGATTCCCATATCACAATTCCATCTTCTGTCAAACAGCATTACTATTACTAGCATTCTCTAGTTATTTCTTAATAAGAGATAAGGTAGCTATTACTGAACTAGTAATCGTTAATCAGTTCTCCATTTTAAACTGAAAAAAAAAAAAAACCATTGGCCATTTATTTGTGTGAGTTTTGAAAAGTATGAATTTTTTGAAGTATCAATCTTTTAACTGAAAACTGATAAATACTATAAAACAAAATTGTCAGTGTCACTATTCCTTAAGTTAATATGTTAGCATTGGTTTAAAAGGCATATTTTATATACTTTACTCTCAGTATATTTAGAAAAGTAATAATTACTTCTAGAGTCTGTTTTTTTCCCCCTTCCTCATCCTATTGATTTTCCGCTTCTGGAGTTGTGATACATTATTTTTTATTTCAGCTCCTCCCAGCACTTCTTACTCACTTCCGCCAATTTTGTTCATATACTTCATTTGTCCACTCCTCACCATCACACCTGTGCCACTTGCCTTTTTGGATAAATGATTTATCAATAGCCTTATTATTATAGTTTTTGTGACATGTCCTTGAAGTATTTAGAGATTCTTTGGGAGCATTATCAAGGCAAAGAAGGCACTGTGTTGTAAAAGCTTTCAGAGGGATGCTAGGGAACCCTGTGATAATAAACTGTGACCCAGTATATTCCTAAAAATAGACAAGTACCAACCTGAATGGGCATTTTTTCCCCTTCTCATTGCCAGCTACTGATGCTTCTCCTGATTAATCTCTGGCATCACAGAGGCCGGAATGCAGCTTCAGGGAATAAGCACAAGTAGTATGACACACTTATACATTCAAGAATATATTCTTGTAGAAAAATAAAATTTTAGTAATATGATCAGTCCTGGATATGTGTTGATTTCTCTATTAACTAGAAAGAAAGGGATTTTCCAAATGTGCATCTATGCTTTTAGATTGTCTCTTTCTGCCCATTACCCACACAGAGCAATAAAATTAATACTTGTGCACAGCATACAATATTCGTTATTGATTCATGTGAGTGTGATTTTTGTTGTACACGTTTCTAATATGTTAATAGTTATTGATTTTAAATTAGTGCCTTAAAGAAGATAGGTATTGTGAAAGATAGTTTTGTGTCCAGTACAGTATCATATGCATATGAGTGCTTAATCATATATCTGGGTAGTGTGTGTTTAGCTTCATCTATGACAAATGGCAAATAATCTCAAATAAAGCAGCAAAATCTTATCAATGGCAATATTCCAAAGAAAAGTGTTAGAGAGTCTACTACATACCTATTCCAAATAGGTTGAAACAAGGTTGTTTTTAAATCAATTGTAAAAATACTGAGTATGTTTTTTTTTTCTCATGCCTATTACACTAAAATCTTAAGAGTTAGGTTTTGCAGATAGCTATTTGACCTAGTTTCTCTCTAAGTTGTATAAAAATTATTTTGGCCACTGGTATTACTATCTAACTTAAACGACAGTAAAGTCGACCCAGTAATTTTAGCTCAAGGCTAATAATTAGGAGCATTTACAACTACATTAATGAATATTCTTCTCTATTTTTCTTGTTTGTGAAAAGAATGTAGAATTACTTCATAATTACTTGAAGGTAATGAATTAGGAAAATGCTTTGAATCAAAATTTATATCAGCCTCATCTATAGTTCTAAAATCTAGGTTCACATAATTGCCACCATGTTTAATAAACATAGATGAAATTGAGCTCTTAGATAATCATAGACAGTGCTTGTCATATTTTTATAACTTTATAGTTTGTTAACATTGCTGAAGATTGTTATGTGATTAGTAATGTGACAAATACATGGGTGCATGATTGATAAGTATTGATGTTCACAAATAACACATTCATTTGTTTTCTAGGTATTCCAACATTATTATATGGACTTGGCTCCTGGTTATTTGCCAGAGTCACAGAGACTGTGCATACCAGTTATGGACCAATAACAATTTATTTTCTAAATAAAGAAGATGAAGGTGCCATGTATTGAAAGTATGCACTGGAAAATATAAATATTAGTGGTTCTTCTCTTGTGTGTATGTGCAGTGTTTATTTTTGCCTTTAAAATAAAACTTTTACAAACACCTTTTTCTTTCTATGATGTCCCATTCTTTAAGATGAATCATTGTCCTCAAGAGGTGAAGCTTTTCATACATTGCAGTATATTGCATACTGTTTAGCTAATGGGAACTACAAACACTTGAAGCTTCACACCAATGTTTCCTTACAACTAGGTTAAACTAAAGATTTTTATAAAATGATTCTAATGTATATAGATTGTGTAGTTCAGTGTTAACAATTTAAATAGACTAAGGAAAAATATATAGCCACACAAAAGCGAAGGAGGAAAAACTTCATTGGGGAAAAATAACATTGGGGGAAAAGGAGAGGGTATTAAAGTATGTGGTAGAGATATTATATCACTAGCAAATTCAAAATTGATGAAATCTAATTGTAATGTGGAATCTAAAGCATCTAGCTGCCAGGATTTTGCATAGAAATGTTTTTTATGGAAGAGAGGGTAGGGTAAAATGCTGAAAGTTACCGTTGCTTGAAGAATCCAATACCATAGTATTTTTAATGTAATAATAACTGACTAGTGCAACAAGGCGAATGAAATTAGACTTACTAAAAGTTAAAATAGCATGCCAATAAAGCTATAAGAACAATTAAGATCTTCTAAAATGACCCAGAAGAATAAGTTTGGTAATGGTTTATAAAAGCAGTTAACCAAAATGGTACATATCCATAGACTTATTGGCAATAGGGAGTGGGCTGAAATTGCAAAGACCTGATGGCACTTTTGCATTAGAATTTTATTAAGTTAATTGCATTTTTGAAAGCAGTGTCATTAAAAAAATTTATCCTTGGGGATAGTCACAAAATACCCAGACGAATGGTAAATTTCAGGAATTTGGAGTAATTTAGGGAGAACTAAGTAGAACTATTTAATTTCTAAACCAATGGGTGTTTAAGATTTATGATCTCTTCCATAATTACAAACATACATTATATATCATTTTATGTTAATGTGTTGCTGATATTCTGCAATGCTTACATGTTTTTGTAGGAAAACATTTTATAAAATTTAACCAACATTTGGATGCTTACTCCTGGCATGTTAGTAGAGAAAGTAAGTAGAAGTGATTGAGATGAAAGCACCAAAATAATGAACAATAAACCTGCTTTCTCAAAGATGGTAATTTCAAACACACTACAAAGAGTAAGCTGTTCTTCAAATATATGTAGTGTTTACTTGTCTAAGAGAAATTCTAAATAGCACTTTAATCAAAGAAGTACTTATGCCAGTATATTTAGTCCAGAAGAATATACTTGACGCTAGTTAAATAAATGGCTTACGCAAAGGAGATAGTGTTACATTAAGCTTCATTAATAATAAAACTGACTATTAGCATTTTGCAAGGAAGGCTAGAACTGATTTCCTCTGTAATAGACAAAGTTAACTAACTATAGCTCATAAGTTTTAAGTCAAATACTGCTCATTCATTGCTGCTGATCTTGTCAATACTTGCTGTAAAGGTTTGGTCCCAACACAAGGCTGATAAAATGGTTTTTAATTACCAGACTATAAATACAGCTTTTCAGTGAGGTTGTACCTCTTTTCACGGTGGCCTGGTTGATTTCTGATAATTTGTACTGCTGACTCTGCTTACCTGTTTTTCAATAGCTATACTCAGTGTGACTTCTTGTCCATATAGTGATAGGTAAGTCTCCTTGGAGAACATCTTTGACAAACTACCCTATTGATCTCTGTAATTCTCTGCTGCTTGCAGCATTAAATAGAGCCTTGATTTCTTGTCTGATGTGCTCACTGTGTAACAATTAAGCAAATGTAATATTTTCTTGTATTACATGAAAATCAATAGACCTCTTGCTCTTACAGAGTTGATCATGGTGAGGGATGAACTCAATGATGGCTAAGGGCATAGTTCAGAAATTAAAATATCATTCATTGGATTTATTGAGTCTTCTAAGTGGATCTTTTAGTATGAAAACTTCTCATTGAACATAAAGTTTTCAGTTTTTCTTTAAAATTGTATATTACATAGAAACACTGCAGCTTAAAAGGGATAAAGTATCAATGCTGGAAGCCAGGACATCGAATCTATTTTTAGTATCGGTGCTGTCTTTTTGACCTAATGCTAATCACTCCTGTATCTGAGTTTTTTCCACCTGTAATGTGAGGGAAAAAAGACCTTTCTAATCTAAAATGTATCATTATACTTGTAAGTACGTGTGTTTATTTTAACAAAAGCTCTTTTTATAATCCACATTCTTAAGTTCCTTATATTTATATTCTTAAAGGAATTCATTAATAAAATGATTTAAAAAATAAAGTGAGGTCGGGTGTGGTGGCACATGCTTGTAATCCCAGTATTTAGGAGACTGAGATCAGAGGATCTGGGTTCACAGCCAGCCTCAGCTACTTAGTGAGGCCTTCTGCAACTTAGTGAGACTCTGTTTCAAAATAAAGAATAGAAATATGAGGCTAGGGATGTAGCTCAGAGGTAGAATGCTTTTGGGTTCAATCCCCAGTACTGAAAAGTAAATAAATAAATAAATTAATTAATTAATTAATTGAGGGAGAGAAAGGGAGGAACATTGAAGGCAGTTTGTGTGTCAGTGTCCATGCCTGCTAACCTATGGTGGCAAGGAGAGATATGAGTGCCCTCTTGCCCTTCTGGATACCAGGAGATTTCTTAGTTAACAAAACCACTAATTCAATTTTTCTGTCTATACTTTTTATATAGGATTTCATCTTTAAATAATCCAGACAGGTGGGTGTGGTGGTGTGCGCCTATAATACCAATACTTGGGAGGCTGAGACAGGAGGATCACAGGTTCAAGGCCAGCCTCAGGAACTTTGTGAGACCCTGTTTCAATTTTTAAAAAAAAGGGCTGAGGTTATAGTTCAGAGATAGAATGCCCCTATGTTCAATCCCCAGTACCACAAAATATACTAATCTAGGCAAATATTTCTTAAATGAAGATGTATAAAACCTTGAGTACAAAACTTTGCATCTCTTTTGTTGTCCCTATACAAATCATTCATCAAATGTTGGAAGAAATTTCTAGGCAAAATTTTTAGTTCTTCTGTAGGTTATGAACCACTATAAAGGTGCAGTAACAATTGTAAGTATGAAAGAGATTGCTGATAAAAATCAGTAGTTTTTCAATATTAATGTCCTAACTTAACAAATTATACAAATAGTTATCATTTCTTCCATCACACATATATGGCCATTAATTTACTAGTTTTGTTCATTGTTTATGTCAGCGAAAATTGAAATGTTTTAATTATTAAAGCCATATGTATTTAAGTGCATTTTATTTCATGTCATTTATATTTACAATTCACCCTAAACTAAAGCACACAATATAATTATTCATGAAATATTTTTTCAATCTACAAAAGTGTCTAAACGAGTAAGATGACATAAAAGGCAAGGATCTTGGTTCCACTAAAGAGCTAATACAGATAGCAGAAACCTTATCCTAAAGCTGGAAGATCAGGTATCTCCTTTTTTTCAATCCTTAACATTGAGACAACAATGACATTTGGGAGCATCTTAACCTAAGCAAGTACTTAGCATTACATCTCACCTGGGTCAACAGTCTAGGGTATCAGAGTTAAACTGTGCTACTGTAAATTAATGGAAAATGTAACTGCACTTTGCTGAAAGATCAATGTCCAATAAAGGCTGCACAATCAAATCTTGTTGCAATGATTGAGGTCTTTAATTGCCTTTCAAAGATAAGGTGGTAATCAACACAGCTTTAACTGATCCTTTTTACTAGTTCAATTACATGCTAATGACTAGTGCCAAGTCAGGATCTTTAACTACTTATACTTATTAAATCTTATGTTAGCAATGAAAAATTACTTCTTAAGGTACACAATCGATGGAATACAAATTTTAGTTACTATATTTCACTTTCATACTATTTTGTGTGCTTGACAAATGTTTCACAGAGCTTTCCCAACAGTAAGAAGTATGAGTAGTGACCACACTCTACAGATTATTTTTCTAATATAAATTGGAGATCAGATGTTGAATTTTTCTTTTAATAAAAATGTGGCTAAAATAGTTTACACGGACACGTACTTGACCATTCAGCTCCTACATAGAGCTCTCTTCTGCTTATTGAGAGTACTCATACAACTGGAATAAAATCTAGGTTGTTTATAGTAAGTTTATTTCTAAATGTTCCATCAGCTTTTTAGTAAAGAAACTTGATTTCACATAGAGGCTACAAAGTTCTCATATTCTGGGAAAAGAAGAAAAGTTAAGTGACATAAGAAAATATAAACGGGAGAAAATATTTGCAATTTATATATCTGAAAAGGTACTCATATCCAGCATATGAAAAGAACTTTTAAAACTCAACAACCCCCAGCATTTGGGAGGCTGAGACCGGAGGATCCGGGTTCAAGACCAGCCTCAGCTACCTAGTGAGGCACTCCGCAACTTAGTGAAACCCGGTTTCAAAATTAAGAATAAAAAATAGGGCTGGGGGTATAGCTCAGTGGTAGAATGCCCCTGAGTTCAATCCCCAGTACTGTAAAAAAAAAAAAAAAAAAGCTCAACAACCCAAGCCGGGCGTGGTGGCGCACACTCATAATCCCAGTACTTGGGAGGCTGAGATAGGAGGATTGCAGATTCATGGCCAGCCTTAGCTACTCAGGCTCTCTGCAACTTATACCCTGTTTCAAAATAAAGAATAAAAAATAGGGCTGGGGTAGAAAAAAATAGCTCAGAGGTAGAAGGCCCCAGCCCAGGGTTCTATCCCTAGTAACACACACACACACACACACACACACACACACACACACACACACACAACTCAACAACTCAATTGAAATACATGTTTGAAAAGACATTAAGAAGATACACAAGCCTATAATATATACAGATATAAGATATACAGCTTATAAACACAAAGATAATTTATCATTTAGGGAAATACAAATCAAGCCCAAATCAAGCCTTCACATTCACCAGGATCACTATAATAAAAAAAGATAATAAAAATGTGGGTGAGGATGTGGAGAAATTGGAACCCTCATACATTCCTAGAGGGGATGTAAAATGGATGCAGCTGTTTTGGGAAAGTTTAGCAATTCCTCAAAATGTTAAACAAGGTGTTACCATATAATCTAGTGATTCTGCTTCTAGGTATAGACCCTAGGGTGAAAATATGTCCAGACAAAAATTGTATATTAATATTCATACCAGTATTATTGACACTAGTAAAAAATTGAAAACTCAAATATCCATCAATTGATGGACAGATAAATAAAATGTCACAGTCCTACAACAGAATATTACTCAGCTAAAAAAAGGAATGAAGCTCAAAATTGATGCATGACACAGCATTGATAAACTTGAAAACCTTGCTAAGTGAAAGCAGTCAGTCATAAAAGGTCATGTGTTGTATAATTATATTTATATGAGAGGTCCAAAATAGGCAAATCTTTAGAGACAAAAAGTAGATGAATGACTGCCTACGAGTGGAAAGGAAATGAGAGGTAACTGCTAATGGGTGTGGGATGATGAAATTACTAATATTGATTGTGGTGATGGTTGCAAAACTCTGTGAGAATACTCAAATCATTAAATTTTATACTTTAAGTGAAAGAACTGTATGGCATGTGAATTATGCCTTCATAAAGCTGTTTAAAAATTATTAAAATGGAGAAGGGATGCATAATTAGTGTTTAATAGGTACAAAGTTTCAGTTTGGCAAGATGAAAAACTTCTGTAGATATGAGTGGTGTGGATGTTGCCTAATAATGTGAATAGTTAAGATGGTAAATACTATGTGTATTTTACCACAATTAAAATAATTTTTAAAAATGAGTAAAGGATCTGGGCTCAGTGGTACATGCCTGAAATCTCAGTACTTGGAAGGTTGAGACAGTAGAATTGCAGGTTTGAGGCCAGCCTGCCTGGTAACTAAGCAAGACCCTGTTTAAAAAATAAATAAAATAAAATAGGACTGGGGTGTAGCTCAGAGGTAGAAGGCCCCTGGGTTACATACACACACACACACACACACACACACACTCAGGATATATTTGGTTTGAGACTATTTAAAATAAGACCAAAGTAAAGCATGTAAAGTGTTAGTAAATGAGAATATCCTTTCTTGGATCCTAGTTGCTGGATAAAGAATATCAGTTACTACTAGTATGAGGTTTTATATAGCATTGCTTATAGCTATTTTAGTTGCACTTACATCATTTTAAATACAGTTTATGAACATTGTACTATTCCATTATGTTATTAATTTATCTTCAGTGATATTTATTGTATCAATTTAAAAGCTGTGAAACTTCATGAAAAGTAGCTGAAACACAAGAATTTTGATAAAAGCTTTCTGTTTTTAAAAGCGAATCACAGAAATTGTACTTCTTGAAGAAGGTTTGAAGATTTTTGTTATCGTTGATAGAATTATGAACCCTATAAACCCAGTATTTTTTAGTTAACCTAAATACATAAATCTATTTGAATTCATCTTATGAAAAGAGATATGTCATTAGATATATGATCATTATATGCTTTAGTGATTCATGGACCTTGTTATATACATGCTTTGTAATGTATGAATTATTTAGTAAGAAAAATCACAATAATTTTGTTGTTACTCAAAAATTTATGGGTTGGCAGAAACAATTATGCAGCCCCTGAAGCTGATATGTTAAGGTAACATCATTAACATCACGTAGTATGATTTTTTTAGTAGTTATTTGACATAACCTTTACTTCCACTAGAACATATCAGTAACAATCTGTAAGCAGAATGGTGAATTTATTAGCCACAAAGTTATTCATTTTACTCTCCTTTCATATTACAACATAATTTAAAATCAAACCTAAAAAGTTGTCTCCCTGAACCCTAAAAGAATAAAATAATACAAAATAAAAATTAATACTCCAGCAGATATACAAAAGTATAAAACGCCACTTAATGAAAGTGGATATTTTTGCTTAAAAAATGTAGATGTTTAAGAATTGAATGGAAATAATTCATGAGAGTAAGCGATTATCTTAAAACAGTTTTTAAACATTGTATTATGGCCCTCACTCTGAAATGCGGGACAAAATTTTACTTTCATATGCTTTCAAATCTCCAAATTTATAAAATGAAGGAACCAGAAATCTGAAAGTTTGAATAAAAATCGGGGCTGGGGCTAGGGCTGAGGCTGGATATGGTAATTCCAGCAATTTGGGAGGCTGATGAGGCTGATGTAGGAGGCTCAAGGCCAGCTTGGGCAGATGAAAAAACAAAAAACAACCCGAGATGTAGCTCAGTGAGACCACCTTACGGTAGAGAGCCCGCCTAGCATGTGCCAGACCATGTGTTCGATCCCCAGCACTGGAAAAAATAAAATCAACAGTCATCATGCATCCCAACAAATATTTTTACATTGACAATGTTGAAGACAAATTTTGGTAACTTTACCTGCCAGCAAAATCTAGCAGTTCTGAGTTTACATATAGGATCCATTTAAGCTAGATTTTAAAAGACTGCTTCTGTATACAACTGGATGAAACCATGTGTCACTAATTTTTGTTTTCAGCCCTTGATGTATAATGAATGTTCTATGTCAAGTCAACATATGATTCAAAACTAAAAGGAAAATTTTCCTTTGTATTTAATAGCTCTAAGAAAGGATACTTTAATTGGAGACCATATGGATTTTTTTTACAAGAACAGCAATAAATTTTGACTTATAATATAATCTCAGATACAATGAATTAACTATGTACTCTGAAAAATTGCAATCTTATTGCAACTATCCTTTTGAGGCAATTTTAAAAGGTGCCATCTATTTTCTGATCCTGCAGGAAAAGCTATTTTAAACTTAAACAGATGATGTACAAAAGTAAATGAAACTTTAAACAGGAAATATGAGCTGGGCTTGGTGGTGCACGATTGTAATCCTGGTACTTGGGAGGCTGAGACAGGAGGATCGCAGCCTTAGCTACTTAGTGAGGCCCTTTGCAACTTAGTGAGACCCTGTTTCAAAATAAAGAGTAAAACAGGGGTGGGGATGTAGCTCAGAGGTAGAATGCCTCTGGATTCAATCCCCAGTTCTGAAAAAAAATAAAAATAAATAGGAAGTACTAGGATTAGACTTACTCTTTTTTTTTTTTTTTTTTCTTTTTTCAAAAAATGGAAGCCGGGCGTGGTGGCGCACGCTTGTAATCCCAGCATTCGGGAGGCTGAGACTGGAGGATCCGGGTTCGCGGCCAACCTCAGCTACCTAGTGAGGCATTCCGCAACTTAGTGAGACCCGGTTTCGAAATAAAGAGTAAAAAATAGGGCTGGGGGTGTAGCTCGAAGGTAGAACGCCTCTGAGTTCAATCCCCAGTACCGCAAAAAAAAAAAAAAAAAAAAAAAATGGAAAAGTTACTTCCTGAGGGCAGAGTCCTCTGTTGTTGGTATTCAGAGAAGTTTCACAACCAAGTATTCCTTAGGAAGATCCTTTGTTTTTGTTTTTTGGTGCTGGGAATTTAACCCAGGGGCATTATATGTTGGAGCTATTCCCCCAGCCATTTTCATTTTCTATTTTGAAACAGTCTTACTAAATTGCTAAGACTGACCTCAAACCTATAATCCACCTGTCTCAGCTTCCTGAATAGTGGAGTAAATCAGGGGGTGGGTTCAACAGATTCAAAAGGTTAATGAATTAAGCACACAGGAAGTGTTTGGAAGCAGTTAACTGGAATCTTTTCCCTTCTTGCTACCCTTTAGTCTTTTATGTGTGTGTATGGGGGGGGGGGGTAAATTGGGATTTGAACCCAGGGCTGAGCTACACCCCCAGCCTTTTTTATTTTTTATTTTGAAACAGTCTTGCTAAATTGTTGCTGAGGCTGGCCTGGAACCTGCCATCTTGTCCAGCTTCCTAACTGCTGGGATTACAGGCGTGTGCCATACCAGCTTTCTTAGGAGGATTCTTGAGTGGGGCGGTGATTTAGATTGTGGTTTTGTAAATTCCCTTTAACTCTGAAATTTTATCATTCTTGCATGCCTATGTCTGACTTCCAATCATGCTATTTAGCTTGGTATTTACTGCTTTTCCACTATGTGTATAATATCAAGAACCCTGCTTTTTGTTCTGTTTTTGTGGTCCTGGGGATTGAACCCAGAGATATTTTACCTTTGAGCTATACCTCCAGGCTTTTCACTTTTTCTTTTGAAATGGGGTTGCTGAGAGTCTCCGTAAATTGCTGAGGCTGGTCTTGAACATATGATCCTCTGTCTCAGCCTCTCAAATCCTGAGATTACAGATGTGCACCACCACATCCAGCTAAGCACCCTGTTTTAAAGACAAAAGATATGGTTTAAATTTTTACTCTACCATTATTGGTTGAGTGAGAAAAATTTGAGCTTTCTAAGCTTGTATCTTCATGTACTAAACTAAGTAGTTTAACCCTTACAAAGTGTTTACTTGTGCCAAGGTCCTTGTGTAAGGACTTCACACATTTTAATTCACTTAATACTTTAATAAGAACCTTATGATTTTGACACTATTTTGATGTTCATTTTCAGCTGTGGAAACCAAGAAATCTTGCCCCAGGTCACACGAGGTGCATATTATTCTGATCCCAGCAATCTGTCCACCGAGTCCACAGTTTCAATCACAACTACATTTGTCCTATGATGCACAGAATAATTCCATCAGATGATGAATGTAGAAGTGCTTTGTAAGCTATAAAGATCCAGTCAAATGTGAGTTATGTTTTGTTACTACTACTACTACTGCTGCTACTATTACTTATGAAGAAATAATAAAAGCTAGGTGTAAGCCAGGTGTGGTGGTGCACGCCTGTAATCCCAGTATTTAGGAGGCTGAAATGGAAGGATTGCAGGTTCTTAGCCAGCCTCAGCTACTTAGTGAGGTCCTCTGCAACTTAGTGAGACCCTATTTCAAAATAAAGAATAACAAATAGGGCTGGGGGTATGACTAAGGTAGAATGCCCCTGGGTTCAATCTCTGATAACACACACACACACACACACACACACACACACACACACACACAGAAGCTAGATTTGGTATTGCACACCTGCAATCCCTGTACTTGGGAGGCTGAGAGAGGAAGATTTTAGGTTTGAGGCCAGTGCACAATAACTTAGACTCTGTTTCAAAATAAATAAAATTAAAAAACAGGGCTGGGAGTATAGCTCAGAAGTAGGATATCCCTGGGTTCAATCCCCAATTTTACATACACACACACACACACACACACACACACACACACAATTGCTAAGATATTAGTACTGGTGTGTAGAAATGCAACTTAAATTTTTAAAAAATTGGAATAATTTATTTATTTTTTTGGTACTGGGGATTAAACTCGGGGGCAGTCTACCTCTGAGCTACACTGCCAGCCCTATTTTTTATTCTTTATTTTTGAAACAGGGTCTCACTAAGTTGCAGAGGGCCTCACTAAGTAGCTAAGGCTGGCCACAAACTTGCAATCCTCCTGTCTCAGCCTCCCAAGTACTAGGATTACAAGTGTGTGCTACCATGATAGGTGGAATAATTTATATTTACAGAGAAATTGCATTTTATTATACCCTCACCTAAATTCCTCTAATGTTTGCATTTTATATAACCATTATATACATATATATATGTATATGTGTATATATATATATATATATATATATATATATATATATATATATATATATATATGTCAAAACTAAAAAGCCAACATTGGTGCATTATTATTAACCAAACTCCAAATTTTATTCAGACTTCACATTTTTTCTCATTAATGTCCTTCCCCCTCCCTCTGCCCCCCATTATTCTATCCAGGATTCCACATAACATTTAGCAATTATTCCACATAACATTTAGCAATGTTCTTTAGTCTCCTCTGATCTGTGACAGTTTCTCAGAGTTTTTTTGCTTTTTTGCTAGATGACAGTTTTGAGGAATATTTTTTCAGGAATTTTGTAGAATGTTTCTGAATTTGGGTTTGTCTGTTTTTCTCCTGATTAGTTGGGGTTATGGGTTTGAGGTCAAGTGCCCTTCCCGTCACATCACATCAGAAAGTACATGATGTCAACGTGACTCATCACTGGTGATGATGTTAAACTTGATTACTCAGTTAGGATGGTGTCTGCCAGGCTTCTTCACAGCAAAGTTGCTTCTTTTCTCTTTCCATTCATAATTATCTTCGTGTTACTTTCAATAAAAATGAATCAACAAGTAATTGGCGTGTTGTATGCAAGAGCCCACAGAGAACACTGAATAAACGAGTGGATCTGTTGAGCACAGGAGGCAGTGAATATTTGCTATAGAACGTGCTGTTTAGTGGGAGTGTGTGACTGCTGTTGTCTCAGTCTTGGTGGTGTGGTGGTGGTGAGGAGGCGGAAAGGAAAAGGAGCACATGATGCTCAAGACAGGTAGGAGATGCACAGGGAAATTGCATTTATATTACACAACACACTTTGCCTTCAAAATTCATTAATTTGTTCAACAAATATTATTAAAGGACCCACTAAAGGACCATGTACTCTCTTAGATGGTAGGGATATGGAAGTGAATAAAACACAGTTCCCTTCCCTCATGCAGTTATGGTATAGTGGTGAGACAAACAGGTGAGTAAACAGTGGTACGTTAAATAGCGATAAGTTCCTGGGGAGAGGTCAGAGAGGGAGATTAGGAATCTTGCACACCTTCAGGCTTGTACTTAGCATGGGTAGGTGTTTGGGGGCTGGTTTATAATTTCAATAGGGAAGGCCTCGGGAAGAAGGTGAAATTTGAGTCAAATTTGAGTCAAGATGTGAAGAATGTGAGGAAATGAACCGGGGAGTAGATATCTGGGGTAAAAGCAAGCCGAGTAGAGGAAATGGCAAATGCAAAGGCCCTGAGGTGGGATGCCTGACATGTTTGAGGAACAGTGATATGGAGGCTGGTGTAGTGAGGGATGCCATCAGCCATGAGGTCATTCCCTATTAACCATTAGCCATTAGCCATTACAGCCCATTAGCCTTGAGGTCCTCACCAAAGCCACACCTATGCCAGCCCCATATCCTTAAGTAGGAAATGAGGTTGAAGAGTTCAGAAGGAGGGCTGGGGCTGTAGCTCAGTGACGGAGGCATGCTTGCTGAGGCTGTGGGCCAATCCCTGCCACCATATAAAGATAAAACAGAGTTCAGAAGGGGTGAGAGGCAGAATGTGCAGGTTTGTAGGCCAAGGAGAAGGCTTTGGCTTTTACCCTGTACAAGACAGCAAGCCATCTGGAGTTTTAACCCAGTGAGTGATCCAACTCTGAAAATTAGGTTGGGGATGGAGTATTTGTAGGAGACGCAAGGGTGAAAACAGAAAATTAGGAAAAAATAATTTGGACTCGGAGAGTAGCAATGGTGATCGGAAGGGCTGAAATACTGGGTTAAGGATTTGAGATTGAGAAAAAGGTAATCATAAATGAAAACCTCTCTGAATTTTATGCTAAAATATAATTTTCCTCATTAAAGAAAATTGCTTTACAATAATAACAACAAAAAGGGTTAAAAGATGAGCAAAATATTTGAGTAGAATTTTCTCTGAAGAAGATATACAAATGGTCAACAAGTAGAGAAATACAAGTCAAAACCACGAGGCATCACCTCACACCCAACAGGATGGCTATTACCAAAAAATGCAGGAAATAACAAGTATTGGTGAAAATGTGGAAAAATTTGAGCCCTTTCACACTTTGGGAATGTAAAATGGTACAACTACTGTGGAAAATGGTGTCTTCCCTCCAAAAGTTCATGTGATGAAAGCATGGGCCCAGGTTAGCAGTAATGAGAGGTGGTAGGGCTGAGTAGAAGGGCTATAGGTCACTGGGAGTGTATCCCAGGAAGGGCAGGGCTATGGAACCCCAGTCTCTCTGGCTTTCTGTTTCAAGTTATAATCTCTACCTCCCACCTGTGATTTCTCCATTATGGTACCACTAGCCATGAGGTGCTCACCAGAGACACACCATATCCTTGAACTTCCAAAACTGAGTTAAATAAATCTCTATAAAGTTAGCCTCAGGTATTTCTTTAATAATGCAATATCCAGAGAATTGAAAATGGTCTGGAATAAATATTTTCTTTTTTTTTTTTTTTTTTTTTTTGGTGCTGGGAATTGAACCCAGGGCCTCACACATGCTAAGTACATCCTCTATCACTAAGCTGCACATTCAGCCCTGGAACTGATTTTTTTACACCCATGTTCATAGCAGTATAGTCAAAAGGTGGAAGCAATCCAAATGTCCATCCATGGATGATTGGATTTACACAATGTGGTAAATACATTCAATGAACTCTTTTTTTTTTTTTAGCTGTGAAAAGGAACTTCTGAGAAATGCCATAACATGTATAAACCCTGAGGACATTGTTCTAAGGGAAATAAACCAGACACAAGAAGGACAAATATTGTATGATTCCACTTATATGAGGTATATAGAGTATTTAGTAGAAATAGAAATTTGAACGGTGGTTTCTAGGGGCTGGAGGGAAGGGGAAATGGGAAGTTGTTATTTAATGGGTTTGGTTGTTCAACAATGGGAATTTCATTAACACAACTGAACTGTATACTTAAAATGGCTAAGATGAGCTGGGTGTGGTGGTGCACACTTGTAATGCCAGTACTTGGGAGGCTGAGACATGGAGATTGCAGGTTTGTGGCCAGCCTCAGCAATTTAGCAAGACCCTCTGCAACTTAGTGAGACCCTGCTTCAAAATAAAACATAAAATATGGTTGTGGGTATAGCTCAGTGGCAGAATATCCCTGCATTCAATCCCCAGTACCCCCTAAATAAATAAAAATAACAATAAAATAAACTAATTTAAAAAATTAAAAAAGGTTTTATGTGCACTGTATCACAATTAGATTTTTTTTTTTTTTAAATTTTAGAAGATCCCTCGACCTTGTTTTATAGAAATGTCTTTTTTCAGTTAAGTCAGTAAACAGGACCCCAAATGGGCAATTTTTATATTCATTACTGTTTCCATACTGGTGAACTACACCGTTTTCATGTTCCCCTCTGGGCTCACTTTTTCTCTTAGCATTTACTACTATTTAATATATATATTTTATTCATTTGTCTCTTTCCCTTATAAGAATACAATTTCAGAGCCGGGCGTGGTGGCGCACGCTTGTAATCCCAGCATTCGGGAGGCTGAGACCGGAGGATCCGGGTTCGCGGCCAGCCTCAGCTACCTAGTGAGGCACTCCGCAACTTAGTGAGACTCGGTTTCAAAATAAAGAATAAAAAATAGGGCTGGGGGTATAGCTCGAAGGTAGAATGCCCCTGAGTTCAATCCCCAGTTCCG